>JAYRBT010000042.1:1971610-1990756 GCA_036023395.1 Myiotriccus ornatus
AGGTCTTTTACGTCCTTAATTATTCTCTGATTCTCAGACTGGGAAGACAAATTGAACCTCTGGGTGTCCATCTCTTCCCATTGACTGTAAAAGGAGACAAGTGAGAGGATAATTCAGACAAAGGGATCTACACCAGAGACATGGGAAGTCAGGTGGGTTCAATATCATGCAACCAGCTTGAAAGTCCTTTACACCCCTAGATCAAGACAGGTTTGTAACTGGGAGAGGGAAAAGCAGGGCTTACTACTCGTGATGGATGAATCACTCTGGAGAGGTCTTTCCTCATCAAGATTAGGTAGAGTTTGGATAGCCAGAATGAACTCCTCTTTTTCCATGGAGGAAAGGAAAGAAAAGATTCCATCCACCATCTTTTGCCTCTAGGAAGTTTTGCCATGATGGGTTTGAAGGATCTTCTGTGCTTGTGGCAGCTGAGATGTAATTTAGAGCTTTAGGCAGAAAATCCTGGCATGAATTGTGCATGTCCAGTGCTCCCCTGACCTTCCTGCATGCACAGCTAGCTGAGCCACTTGGACACATGGAAAGGTGAACTCTAGGACTTGAAACACGCTCAGACATGGAAGATAAGCAGATACCCACTGGAGATCTGCAGCTGGAGGCTGCCAGCCCATACAAATAAAGATGAAGGTTCCTACATAACACCCCCCAGTTCTCCTTTAGGACATTGGGGAACAATGACTGCTCTGGTTTGGTTGCATCCATGTCTTGTCTGACTCCACATCATGGTCTACTCCACCCTACACAGGATTTCCATGGAAAGGAAGCAAAAGAAAATGACCCAAACCAGAGCCATGGTGCTCTTTGCACTGATTCCTATTCCACGTGGACTAAGACTGTCAACAATCCAGTCTCCTGCTGGGTGCCTCTGGTCTGGTCTGGGATTGATGGTCCTAGGACACAGGGGACCGAACAACCAGGAACAGAACAGAATTTCTGTTTAAACACACAGAGCTTTGCTCTTCCCACAACCCTCTGGAGTCACTTTTACCCTATATCCCCAACAGCAACATTGCCCTCCCTGTCTCCAGCTTCATTTCCCCTCTGATGGTGTCACCAGGTTGGAACTTGTCTTTCAGTCTTCCCCATGGAAGCGAGAAACAAAGGAAAAAAAGCTCTTTCATCTCCCCCTGATCGTCCCTGCCCAGTTCCTTCCACTTTGGGTTAATGGGGCCCAGAGATGCTCATTTTGCACAGCTGTCCTCTCACACTGAATATCATTTACACACACCAAAGATATTCCTCTCACAAAATAAATTTGCTAAACTGCTATTGCCCTCTCTTCCCATTTTTATCGAGCTGGGGTTGCATTAACATTAATGAGATGTTAAAGGAGAAGGAGAAAAAAAAAGGAAAGAAGAAAGAAAAGTCTTTATAAGCAAATAATAACTATTCAGTCACAATTCAGAGGGAAATTATGGCTCTTTTACACGTTTGAAACTTTCCACTGTATTTCACTCTTGGTTTTGCTAAATTATGTGCAAATGATGGAAGTCCATACATATATATGAATGTGCATTGCAAAGTTGAAATGTTTTCTTTGCCTGAAAATTATTTCCCCTTTCAGTGAGTCTGTATCTTGGTTCTTTCTCCTGTTCTCTTTCTGTCAGTGCAATGCCCCTGAGGGGAAATTCCTGCTTGTGCCAACCATCAGCCTCGGTTGCCTGGGACAAAAGAGATATTTCATGACTCAGTGGACTCTCTGTAGGGACATCAACAGAGGTTCTTGGTTCATAGAAGAAGAATAATACCAAAAAAATCTCACTGCAAAATACCAAAAGGTCTCACTGCACTGGGAGTTTTATGGAGATTGGGCAACGGTAACACACACTGACAGCCCTGGATCTAAAGGAGAAAACTCTGCTGGGACAGACACCTGGGTGATGTGTCTGGTCTTGTTCCTGAAAAACGGGAGGAGATGTCGGGCTGTTTAAAAACACACAGCATTTTGTAGAGATAAAACAAAAGGGTCCAAGCTGGGATTTCCCCTTCTCCCAGGAAAAACAAAACAAACAAACAAACAAAAACACCCCTCATGGAAAAGGTTTTCTTGGGGTAATCAGCTCCCTCTGTTCTCTCGGGACAGGAAAGTGTTTCCCTCAACACAAAATCTCTCTCGACTCTGGTGTGTTGCCTTTGGTTGCCTTTTGCTGCCACGGTTTCCATGTGATTTTAGAGGCCTGGTGATGTGGCAGAAACTCAGGAGCACACATTGTTTGCTGGTACCAAAACAGAGCAGCCCAGCAGGAGAGATTTGCATCGCATTTATCCCTGGAAGCTCTTCCCAGACTCCCTTTCAGCCCGTACAACCCACTGCTCACCAGGTGGCAAATACACGGCTCTGCTTGGGAAAGTCACCCACACTGATCACATTCCAGGGTAATAACTCCCTCATTTAGTCTTCTGCGAACTGCAGAGCCCATCCCTAAATGTGAATAACCACGAACTTGGTGTGCTACACGGAACACAGGATGTTTTGGCCCCGTTTCAAACCCCGGTTAAGGCCTGAGAAAGAATCTTGGTTTCTTTGGGAACGTTGAGTTCCTTTGAATTCAAAACCTTAATGTCTTCCTGGATCATGGCCACAGATTTGCCTCAATACTCCTCAGAAAGTCTGGAATTTGCTCCTATCACTGCTGCAAATGAAGACTACTGGAAACATGATCCTATTCTGCCTCGTTTTAGACAAACTTTCTTTTCTTTCTGATTTACCCAAAGCCTCCATGTGAAATCCCTGGCCAGATCCACTCCAGACCAGAGGCCACGGGTTCATTCTCAACTTCTTCATTTTTTAATAAACTTCCCAGTAAGCCTCACCTCCCTTACAAAGCTGGCTACAATATCCCTACACCCCGGGGCTTTGCAGAGCTTTGGGTTTCCAAATGAAAGCCGAGCGCTGGCTCATTGTTCCACAACCCCTGTTCCAGCCTGACCTAAGCCCCAGAGCCTGGAGATGCGAGGCAGTGTCAGGATTACTCCTGAATTTGGCAGGGGGGGAAAAAAAATAAAACAAAAAAAAAAAAAAAAAGCACGTCTGAAAAGAACAATTAACACTTTGTTAATGTGCCAGGGAACAGCCTGATCTGCCTGTTGGCCAAAGGCAGCGAGCAACTGCTGTTTACCTTGATGTGGCTGCTCTTGTGCGGGGCAGTTCTGATAGCAGAGCTTATTCTCCGCCCTAAAGCGCAGTGACAGATGAGGGGTTCCTCCTCTAATTTCCCATCCTCTCCATTAGCAGGGAATGCAGATAAAGAAGCCTGCGGTCCGAGTCCTACCTGGCAGATAACAATGCAAATTGCAGCGACAAAAGTGGCGAAAATTCGTGGCAGGGAAAATAGATGAATAGGGTTGATCTCGGCTCCGTGGGACGGCACCAAATGCCACTCCCGAGGGACACTCGGGTTCTGCTCAGATCTCTGCTGCCTTTACCAGTCATTAACATGCAGACCCAGCTGGGATTGCAGGCTGCCGTCCCTGCCCTGTGATGTTGCTGTCACCAAATGTGACACAAAACCTCATCAAAAGGATAAAGGAGTTTTTTGCAAGTCTCTCCAAACTATTTCTGCCTGCACGTCCTGCATCCTTTTCTGTCTGTGAGAGTTCAGAGAAGTCTGACACTTAGGGCAGGTCCCAGAGATGTCTCTACACCAACATCCTGCCTCCCACTCCCCTCCACCAAAGCCTTATTTCATCTAGATCCTTTAATTCCCGACAGTGCTGCTGGATATTCAACTCAGATCAGCCCAGTTTCTCCCTCTTACCCCAGGACAGGCTGTTGCTCCTCTCCTGCTTCAGGATTTTTCCCCCCAAGGGATGTACCCCCCATTTCCCCGCTCACTGAAGGACTCCCAGAGGGAGGGGACAGTTCCCTCTGGATGACTCCATGGTGGGATTGCACTGCCCACAGCAGAAATTGCTGCCCTCCCTCATCCATCTTTCCACATAGTCCCAAACCTCCCTGAGAAACCTCAGAGCTGGGGAGAGGCAGTGATTGATAAGGAGAAATTTCGCCGGCGAAGATGCAGTTCTACAACATTCACTCAGGATGGAATAGAAGCCACCAGGATAATAAAGATGGATAGGTGGATAGACAGACAGACAGATATGTAGATGGACAGATAGATAGATGATAGCCCATATCCTGTATATTAAAATTGTAGGCAATCCATCATCCAGCCTCCCTTCCCTTTTTTATCCCTCCCCTTTTTTAAATTACGCCTATTGCTCCACTGAAATTTATTACAGTGTAAGAAATAATGACTTTTTAAAGATATTTTTTACTTTTTATGCAGAGGTGTGAGGGCTCCCTGAAAACAAATGGATGAAGATGTGAAAGCTTATTGGATTGTCACGTCGGATACATTATCCCCAGGGCTCTGAATGAAGAATTAGACCATGGAGATCTTATTTGACATTAGATGTTTCAATTTCTCCAAGAACATTAGGCATGTTGGATTCAGCACTGAATTCAATAATAAACAACAAGCATTGACCCTCCCCCCTTCGCCTTTTACCCCTTAGCATTTTAAGTCACAGACATGCTATTAAGATTTATTTTACATTTTTATTATTGCTCTCACAAGAAAAGGGAGATGATATTTGCATAATTCATTTTTATCCAAACCTTTATGTATTACTTACAGCTGCCCATTCTCCCCCCTCTAATATATGTGTTTATGTGGCAGTAAAACAATGACATTGGCACAACACACAGAAAATTATTTACTCCAACCCTGCAGGTATTGCTGTATGTTTATTAACCCCTGGGAATTATGCTGATTGAAATCCCTTTGGATAATGCTCATCAAGGGGCTGAGGCTCTGTTCTTTCCTGTGCCTTCCCAGATAGAAGGCAGGAGTTTAGGATCAACCCCTCTTGGGGTGATCAGCGAGTGGCCACTTGGCCAGGGAGGTATTTGAGGCATTTTTATTGCTGTGTCCAGCTGGAAACACAACTCAGACACACTTCCTGGGACGATGAACGTGGAGATGAGCGCTGGAACACCTGGAATAACGCGGGATGAGGTGCAACACCCGCGGAGATCTCCATATCCTCGGGACCAGAACGACACAGACGCACTCCCAGCTCCTCACTGCCCTGCTGAGCCCCATGGGCACGTTCCCAGCGCCTCTCCAGACACAAGTCCACCTTCTCCACCTCACCCCAACTCCCAAGAGCTGCTCAGACCTTGCCACATCAGACCACTTTGTCCTCTGGGAGTTTTCCTTCTCCTTCCTCTAGATAGACGGCCACTCCTCCAAACCTCCCCAGGGGTTTACCCCCCAAACTGCCCCTTTTGTCTGTGCTTTCACCACTGCAGTCAGTGGTGATGCTGGAGCTGGTGGTGAAGGTGGTTGTCATGGTAACTCCCTTTTCCCTTTCTGCTAATTCTGCAGGATTTTTTTACTGTGGAATCGATTTGTGAACGTGCTTCCTTTCCTTGCTCACCCATTTAAACCAACAGCTATTGGGAATATTTGGGGAATGCAAAACTTGCCAGGCTAAGGGCTTCTCTGAGTGGTTGGTATTGAAGTTATATCTCCTTCTGATAGCTACACCCTCCAGGTGCTTCCAAAGGCAGCACGAGAAATCTCGAGGAAGAAGAATTTCCCAACCAAAAAGTTCCTCCCTCAACCCAGTTGGAGCAGTGCTGCGTCCAACCTACAGAAACTCCCACCCTTCTCCTCCTGCATGGTCCAGTCCTCCTTTGAGACCTAATTTCATGGCATTTTTGACATACTGGGGCAGCATCTCCCACAATTTAATTACAGATAAACCAAACTCAGCATTTAGTTTCCCTCATTTACTCGTCTGGGAAGAGGTTTGGCCTCCTCTGTGTACTTAGAACAAGATCTATGCCCATTCTCTTTATTATCTGCTATTTCAGATACCTTCTTTTACTCTCTAAAGACACTTTCCCTGATAGTTTCCAGAGTCCTTGTCTGGTTGTTTCAGTACAGATTGACTGCTCTGTTGGCTCTGTGGTGTCATTACAACCAGCACAGTATTTTATCACTCGTTCCCACACCAGCCATCTGTGGTACAACACTGGGGCTCTGGGGCAGAGGTGAAGTTGGGCTTCCATCTTTTTGGCTAAAAAAGAGGTGTGTAGCTTAAGAATGTCATCAAAATCTCCAGTGCAGACAAACAGACACCCCCTCCCCGGGGCAGTTCACCCCTTGCTGTTGGTGCCCTCTCTGAGGATGGGACAACCACACAATGGTTTGGGTTGGAAGGGACCTTCAAGACCATCCAGTTCCAACCTGCTGCCATGGGCAGGGACACCTTCCACTAGACCAGGTGGCTCAAAGTCCCACCCAACCAGGCCCTGAACACTTTCAGAATGGCCTCTCTCTGCCTCACTGACCAGGGGAAGGGCCTTGACGTGGAGTCGAGTGCAGAGGTTTGCCTCATGTCACACATCAACACGGGAATGGAGCCAGAAATAATGTCCCACCTCCTGGTTCCCCACCACAGACATCCTCTGAAAAAACCCCAACCAACCCAAAGCAGCTACACTCTTAGTAAAATCAAAAGAAGAAAAAAGTTTTAGACCTTTCCCACTTAAAAGACCCAGAGATGAGGGATTCCCGAAGAAGCAGGAAAATGGTGCTTCTGAACTATTCCATGAGGACAATGGCAGATGAATCTGGATTTACTTCTTCTCCAGAGGAAGTTCAGTCTTAAAATCTCTTACCAGCTTGTTTCTCTTTGCTAGAAACATGGGTGACCATTTTTAGGCCTCCAGCAGAGTCTCCTAAGGTGAACATAGATATTTGTTATGGTGTTTGAGGTCAAGAGAACAATGAGGTATAGGGACTATCTGCACTCCAGCAAGCTGGATTTAATGACACTTCCATCAGGAAAGGTTCCCCAGAGTGTTCTTCACATCTCTCCTGAAGTCAAAGTGAAAATTCATTCACCCATCCAGGGATTTATCTCACCTACCCTCTCTTACCTGAGTGCAAACATCCCCCTCTGAACCAGCAACAGCTCTTTATAACCAGGGCAGAGAGATGGATCCTTCGAGAGTGAGATTTGTCTGCCCTGGTTTTGACAGCTCTGTCTTGAGATGAGATGCCCTGAACACTATCAAGGCAATATCAACATCAATTTCCCTTCAATTGTGCTAAAAGGGCTTAGCAGTGCTGTCAAAATCCTGTTATGGGACAAAGGGAAGACTGTACACATGAGCTAAAAATTTATTCTTAGGCCAGTAAGTGTTTAAACAGTCTAATAGTTCAAGTTATCCAGTTAGTACAGTAAAGTTTAATGAACAAAGCAGTTAAAACTGCTGGGCAGAGACATTCCTGCCTTCCCAGTATCCATCCCCTACCTCTGGTGTGCTGCTTACCCTCTTCATCCCAGGGTTCACAGCTCCAGCATTCCCACAGGAGCATGGAAAAGGAGTGAGGGGGATTAAAGTTCATCACCACCCTGAGCTCTGCCCTGGCAGGAGTGTGATGGCCATGGTGGGGGTTCTTCTCCTCACTTTTAGGTGTCCCCAGGGGTATCTCCATCCCCCCTGTCCCCACCAGTGCAGGTGTTTGCTGGGCAACTCCAGAGACATCCTGATTCTCCCCAGTGTCAGACCAGCTCAAACCCTGTGGTCTTTCACTATCAGTGGCTAAAATCACATTATTCAGGCTGCAAACTTCAGCACAGAGATGTCCCCAGGGTGAGTATCTGATGTTATTCCCACTGACATTAACCCCAAGGCACTGACCCCTTCCTCTTCACTGCTGCTCTTCCCTTCTCTCCATGATCTCCAGCCTAAAATGCTCCCCAGCCATTTCTTCTCCATTTTTGTCACACTGAGTCACGGAATAATTCAGGTTGCAAGTGACCTGTGGCTGCCTTTGCTCCAACACACCATCAGGGTCAACACAGAAAGTTCTCATGGCAGAGTGAGATGAAGTTGCTCTGGAAAAGAAACATTTTCTACTCTATTGCTGAAGTTGTTTCTCAACCTTTTACACTCAGCACCTCTTACAAGCAAAATTTCAGAGCATTTATCTTCTGACAACAAAAGAAGGGTCAGAATGCAGCGTTGGCTTCACTTATCTGTCATGAAAGCTGATGGGAAACCTCCTATTCCCTCAGCACACGGAATTGCATTTCATGGACAAGGTATTTTAGAAAGTATTATGCCAGAGTTTGATCCTTCCTTGTTCCAGACCATGTAGAGATGTGCCTCCAGCTTTGAAGGGAAGAGGAGAAGGCACTTAATCAATAGCCATGTGAGTGATAAGCACATAAAACAGATGAGCGTGGCCAGCCGGGATAATCATCAGTAGGACCATGTGGGTAATGTATTATTCAGGAAGAAAGATGACCATGGTGGGGATGGTTTTTATGAGGGTCAAGACTGCTTAAGGAGTAGTTGGTTATTCCATGTAGCCTCTTACCTGGAGCATTCACAGTAAGTTGTTAGGATGGGGAGGGAAATGGCAGTGAATATTTTTGGCTGCATCCCAAAGAGGTCAGAAACAGGATATTTTGACTTCTAAACTCTCCTGTCCAGAACAGAGGTCAGAAACAGGCTATTTTTACTTCCAAAGTCCCCTGTCCAGAGCATACACACACGCAAAGGCCGTAAAAATAATGCAATAAGAAATCTTTTTCCTTTTTTTTCTTTGTCCAATAATAAAAACTTTTAAACTGAAGCAGTATTGTAGAACTCGAATCAAACAGGCTGAAATCTATAGCTAGAACCTACTCTCAAAGAACCTCTTCTTCACCCACCACCACCACCAATCCCAAGAGACCCTTGTCAGGTTTAAACCTGCCTGCTTTTAGCCTTGTTGCTGCAGCTCTGCAAGGCTGAATGGAGATGAATGTTCAGGATACACTTCCAGCTCCAGCTGTGCTTCTTGAAGTGGTTACAGCTCCCAAATGCACCTGCAGGTCTTTATCACCTTCATCGTGCTTCCTGCTCCCATCCATCACCTGAAGAGCTCCTGCAGCTGCTTCCAAACTCGCTGCATTTGGTAGGAGCTGGATTAGCAGGAATGTACTTTTTGGAGCTGATTAAAGCAAGACCACAGACAGCTGGATGCAGTAAGTGCCTTTAGCGCAGGTATGAGGTGATGACAACCTGCAGCTGAGACTGTGACAGAGGCAGGACTCCCTTCAGACCCCTCAGAGGGGTGTTCATCTCATACAGAGAGAGTTAAATAGTTCTGAGTTATTTAACCAATTCCCTTCTGTAGCAAAGCTGTGCTTTCTTTGGTGTTTAAAAACTGCTGGTGTTTAAAAAATTAAAGTACATAAACATTCCAGTAAGCAGAGAATTATAAAATGGAATCATAGAAACATAAAATCATGGAATTGTTTGGGTTGGAAGGGACCATAAGGACTATCTAGTTCCAACCCCTCGCCATGGGAAAGGACACATCCCACTAGACCAGGATGCTCAAAGCCCAATCCAACCTGGTCTTGAACACTTCCAGGGATGGAGCATTGTAAGAGACAGGGATACTGGCTTTCCTGCAGCATTTATGGACTGTGATGACTCTGCTCTTATGAGACAACAAATCCCTTCTAGCACACGTGTCACAGCTGGTGCATCACGAGAAAAGATGATATTCCAGAACTTAATCTGGACCAGGCTGAGCAAATCGGACCATTCCGGATTTTAAACCCTGGAACGGACAAAGGCTGTGTGATAAAGCCACCAAAGTGCCCTCTCAGCTGTAGGATGTTGTGTGCTGGATGTCACCCCAGGCCCAGAAAAGCCAAGGAGAGCCACTTAAATTGCCATTCTCATGGTTGCTCTCTCCCCTCGCTGGAGTTTGTGGTGACAGAATTAATGTGGTTCTAAAGGTAATTTGAAAGCACCCAGAGAGGCGAATTACCACATGAAAATGCAAATTGTATCTTATCTGGGCTGTTCCATGGCTGCTATGATTCATCATCATTTCTTCATCAGTTTTTTTTTTTTTGTTTTGTTTTCCAGGTGAGATCTCAATTAAAAAAAAAAAAAAATGAAAAAAAGGTGTGGGAGGAGGGTGGGAGTGACAGAGCAGAGCTTCAGTTGCCAGAGAAGATTTATGGCTTCTTTTATCCAAATGTAAAACATCCCTCAACAGGGAAGGAATATTAAACATTTAAAATCACCATCTCTCACTCAGCCCTTATCAGATGTTGACCACGAATTCCTCACACGTAGAGCACAGGTAGCTCTGCCTTGTCTTCTCCCACGTTATCCTTGGCTTCAGGGGACCGGGATCCTCCAACCTGCTCTCCACACAGGACAACTCCAGTGGTCTAAAGCAGCATTTACACCTCCAGCTTCACTGGAGCTGCACAAAATCTTCCCAGCAGAGGCTCCACGACGCTGTCCTCCACATTTCTCCTACACAAGCCCCTGCTATGACCCGGCCCAGAAGGGGAGGGTAACCCAGGTTCTTGTTAATAAAATCCCTTGGGGTGGACCAGAGCGAAACGACACTGAATAATCCAGTTTGTAAATATATATATGTGGGGTTTATTTTAGAACCACTTTGTTTCAAAGGAAATCAGGTGTATATTCATTTTGGGTGTTATCACCTAGAGTAATACAGCAGTATTAAAGAAGGGAAGGAAGGGAAATTAGAGCAGCAAACTTATTAACTGCATCCTACACCCTATACATGCTCCTCATAACCCCATGAGGACCAACCCCAGCTTACAGTATTCCCATCCAAAATCCAAACACATGAGAACACCTACTAATAACCCTTCCCATTGTACCTACTCTTCTCCTGATCCTAAAACCAGAATTAATCTCAGGAATTCCCTTGTGCAAGTGTCATTTTAAACGAAACATTAGGCTGTGATCCTAAAAATAGAAGTTGGACCCTTCTTGCCAGTTTAACCAACAAAAATTACTAATTATTGCATCTGAGTTCAAGATCTCAGCCCCCTTACTTTTAAAGGGTAACAGCAATCCATTGGGTTTAGGAGCTACTTATCTTGGTGCAAAGCCAAGTAAAAGTAGTGGATCTTTCATTAATCCTCAACATTTCTATACTCTTATCCCTAACCATCCTCTCCACCCCAATTCTACTCCCACTCCTGTCCAAAAACTACCAAAACTCAGCAACCACCGCCATATACACCATCAAAACCTGCTTCATAACCAGCTTCATCCCCATAATCCTCTTTATGTATCTGAATATAAGAAAACGTTACTTTTTTACTGCGAATGAAAATTCATGACAGATTTCAAAATTCCCCTCAGCTTCAAAAGAGACCACTACTCCCTAATATTTTTTCCTATTGCATTTTTTGTGATGTGATCAGTTCCCCAGTTGGCATCATAGTATATGGCTTCAGAACCCGACATCACAACAATTTACTTCTACCTCCCAACCTTCACTTATCCTAACCATCACCAACAACGTATTTCCCCTACTAATTGGATGAGAAGGAGTTGGAAGAGAAAGAAAGGATAAAAAAATATATATATATAGAGAGAGTGACCACCCTCTGGATCCAGTGATGAAACTTGGCAGTTGCAGCTTCCATGTCTGTTGGTTGAAGTGGTGGTCACAGTCCTGTTGAAATTATGGTCTTGATCCATTGGGGTGGGAGGAATCACATCCAAAACTAGAAGATTTCATGAGTTGTTATCCACTTCAAGCTCAGGGAGTCATGCCTTGGACCTTCCCTGGGATGGGGAGTTGGAGGGTGTCACCTCAGGAGTCTTCGATGCTCCCCCTGGAGGGCTCTTCACAGCAGAGTCACCATGTAAGGGAGGACACCGGCATGATGAGAAGGATTATCCCACCTGGAAGGATTTGCTCTTATCAACCTCTTCCCTTATCTGGAAATGCAGTTTGTGGCTTCAGGTGTGCACACCCTTCTGCACCTGGGGCAGCTGGACAACGGCACCAACTTACCTGATCTGCAGGTCCTTTTGCAGTGGGCGTATTCAGAGAGGGGTGGGCTCTTTGCTGGATGAGCAGCTGTTTCTTTGTAGTTTGACAAAAACCTTTTGGTGATCTTAACATTTAAGCCATTGCCCATCTCAGTCTCTGGCAGCACCTTCACTGATGCAACCCATGGTGAGTTGGGTTCACGCCATTCCAGCGAACATCACTCCCTGTGTGGTGGAGTTTGGGATCTACAGACCTGCTCACCTTGACACTGGTTGCCGGTCGTTAATGAATGTGAAACAGTAGGAAAGGGGAGCAGGGTCTCAATCCTCACCCTCCCAGGAGAAGGAAGAATCAGCAGATGACAGATTCAGCATAATTGGGTGGAGGTACTTCACATGCTGAGGTTCATCCATGATACTCCTTGTCTTTGGGTACTGTGGTTGCTGAACATGGATATGGTTCAAAACTTAAGAAAACTTACGAAACAGAAACACAGAAGGTGCTGTCAAACATGAAAATTTAATTTCTGGCCCAGTGAATGTCAGGTCTCTTAGTCTAGAAGACAAGAAAATGCCAGCACACACCAGCCTTGCTTTTCTTCCGCTGGCCATGAGTCACTTTGGGAGACAGGACACAACGCCATGGATTGCAGCTCTGACTGAAAACATCCCATCTTGTATCTAGTCTTGGACATTCTGTGGTGACCTCCCAATCCAGCATGTCTGTGAATGGGAAACAAGGCTGCAAAAAATCCTCACTCCAGATGTCCTGCATCCCAGCAGTCCAGACCAGGAACTGTCCAGGCAGAAAACTCACCCTGTGGCCACTGTGTAATTTTTCCCCCAAGTAATTCTGACACATTTTTGCATAAATTTTCTAAGGGACAAAGACAGCACATCAGACAGACTCCAGTGCTCCCAGCACCAGACACAGCAGTGACCCAGCAGCAGAGGCACTTTGGGAAGAGCCTCCCAGGCACCACATCTCAGGGAGTCATGAAAATGGGAATGGTCAGCAGACTGAACAGTAGATTTCCCCTCAGGCTGGTAACACACTGGGTTCATGCCCTGCCTGCACCAGAATTTTGGATCCTTACAGCATGAAATCTGCCCCAAGTGGTGCTGAATTTTACTTTTCTTACATTTTTGGTCAAATTAGGGATAAAAGGCAAAGAACAAGCCTCTCGCAAATTTCTGATGAGTTGTCACTTAAGGAGTTAGACTCGATGACCCTTGTGTGTCCCTTCTAACTCAGGATATTTTATGATTCTATGATTAATATTACTGCAAAGTAGTAAATAAATAAGTTTCTGATATTGGGACAGACAGCACTGTGCAGCTTTCAGTTTTCATTTGGAAGTGACATATAATCATAGAGCGGTTTGGGTTGGAAGGGACCTTTAAAGACCATCTCATTCCACCCCTGCCATGGGCAGGGACACCTTTCACTGGATCAGGTTCCTCAGAACCACATCCAGCCTAGCCTTGAACACTTCCATGGTGAAACAGAGACCAGCTGGAGTAACCAAACATGCTGAGGGTACTACTCATGTAGGTAGAGGATCCAAATGGAAGGTGTACTGCTTTTAAGAGAAAAAATCTATTCCCTGCAAAGAAAAACCCCATAATTAAATAAAAAGATATCACAGCACTATGGAATCATCTTGTGTATTTCTGTGGGCATGTGTTTGTGTCACTCTATTGGCTGTCACATATCAACTATCAATTAAAAACACAGATTATATCATACAGGTGCAGTGTGTGAATATTTAATTTATAGGCAGTTAATCTGGACCTATCACCCGTGGTTGACACTGCAGATCATGTGTGATACGCACAGAAAAATGGCAATTCAGCATCAATACCTTCAGATCACAGGGCTGGTTCCTGCAATGGGTACCCTTCCAGTGAGAGCAGGACC
Source organism: Myiotriccus ornatus (assembly GCA_036023395.1). NCBI lineage: Eukaryota > Metazoa > Chordata > Aves > Passeriformes > Tyrannidae > Myiotriccus > Myiotriccus ornatus. Next base: position 1,985,410 of record JAYRBT010000042.1, read on the forward strand.
AGAAGGGAAAGCTTTGCCATTATCTCTGTCCTGCTCTGTGTGCATATCCATATCCAGCACCACTTAGGAACCTCTCCAACAAGTGATCATCTTAACAGGGTCAGCACCTTTCCTCCCCAGGACCCTGGAACAAACTTAGCATCAGCTCCTGACTAATTGAATTGGAGCATGATCAACAGCCTAATTGAAGACTATCTCACATCCATTTCAAGATCACATTATTTCCCAATTTGCTTTTCTGAGCTTCTGTTCAGCTTTAGGAAAAAGGCAAAGAATTAAACAAAAAAAAAAATTAAAAAAAAAAGAAGAAGGAAGAAAAAAAACAGAGGGGAAAAAGAGGCTTTACTTAACAGTTGCTATTTTGGTATCAAAAGGAGTCTGCATTGTTGATTAGAATGAGAGATCATTATCCCTCTTAGGAGCCCGATGAAGGTCGTTGTGTTAACCTTCAAATCACTCTGTAACTGGAGGATGCTTTTTTCTCCTGCTGAGCCACACTGGGAGTGAAAAAAATCCACAAGCAACTCAAAAGAAACAAGTCCAGCTCGGCCTGGAAAAGCAGAGTGACAGGGTGGGATTAACTTTGGATGTTGTGTATTGTTCATGTGAGGGAGGAGGATGTCGGGAGATGGAAATAAAGAGATTTAAATGTTTCTGCTGTTGTGATGGGACAGCAGCAGGCAGGACCCTGAGTAACCCTGTAGAGAGCTGCAAGCCTGTGTGTTGGATAGAAATAGCTCCTTAATGTATGGGGAGACATTTATATATTTACTCAAATAGAAAGTTATTTCACGCCCAACAGACTACCCATGACAAGATAATTCAGGTCAATGTATAGGCAGATTCTTGTCTGCTGCACACTGAATGATGCTGCTGCTCCTTCTCCTTCATTTTTCCACTGTTTCCCTCCTTTTTTCCTTGTTCTTGTACAGCAGGTCCCAGGTTTCTGTGTAGAAGGCAGAACAGGGTTATCAGTGTTCCAGGCTCTCAGCTGGTTAAGAGTTGGGCAAAGCTGCCTCTGGAGATCCACAGTACATGAATATCTTCACACTGGTGTGTTTCTTTGACCCACAAACCACGATCCTGGTGATCACTGAGTCCCTGGAAAGGACATGACAAATCAGAAGGGTCTCTTGGTTATGGAAAATGTAATACCCCTTCTTGGCACCTTCTGGTCAGCAGAGGTGAGACCCACCATGGGAGACACATTCTGCCTTCCACACTGCTCAGGCTGGTCTAGAAAAGTTGCCAAAGCAGCCAGGCTTGGCAAGAAGGATCAAAATTCAGGGGGGAAAAAGAAAAAAAAAAAAAAAAAGAAGAGGAAGAAGAAACCCATGTCCCAGTGCTCTACAAATGGCGTCTCCATCTGCAGCTTTTCTTCACCCCAGACCTCCCCTGGCATCTTCAGCTTCTTGGCCCCACCTGCAGTGCTGCTTCCAGATCTGGGGCTTTGAAAATAAGAAGGGTGTGGAGCCCTTGGAACAAGTCCAGAGGAGGCCATGGAGATGCTCCAAGGCCTGCAGCCCCTCTGCTCTGGAGCCAGGCTGGGAGAGCTGGGGTGGTTCACTTGGAGAAGAGAAGGATCCAGGGAGACCTGAGAGCCCCTTGCAGGGCCTAAAGGGGCTCCAGGAGAACTGGAGAGGGACTGGGGACAAGGGATGGAGGAACAGGACACAGGGAATGGCTTTAAACTGACAGAAGGCAGGGACAAATGGGCTATTGGGAAGGAATTCTTGGCTGCGAGGATGGTGAGGCCCTGGCTCAGATTTCCCAGAAAAGCTGTGGCTGCCCCAGGATCTCTGGAAGTGTCCAAGGCCAGGTTGGATGGGGCTTGGAGCAACCTGGGCTAGTGGAAAGTGTCCCTGCCCATGGCAGGGTGTTGGAACAAGATGATCTTCAAGATTCCTTCCAACCCAAACAACTCTAGGATTTATATCACATGGACAGAGATTCAGACCTTCTTGTATCTCACACCAGGCCTGGCTTCTCTCTCCCCTCTAACCCCTTGTTGCTTATTTCCCGTGGAGATTTCCCCATGCAAGCCCCTGGTTCATGGATGTGATCCATCCTGTCCCCATGACAATGATGTCTCTCTCCATTTGCAACCAGAAATGACCCATTTCTGTGCAAGGATGAAGCTGCTTTGCAAGACGTCGGATCTACTTGTTGCCATCCCTTTCCCTTCCCTGCGGTGCCAGTGCCCTTGCACTGCTAATCCCCGTCAGATAACTTCTATTCTAAACCAGCCACGTGTCAATTTAGCATTCACCTTTTGTTGAATCTTAAATCCTTTTTTAATCCCCGTCCTTGCTTCTCCGGGTTAAGCAAACAGAGCTCGCGTTTTCTCCCGTCTCTCCCTGCTCGGTGAGGGGCAGGCTCCGAGGTGACACCTCCCAGGCAAGACCCACTGGGATCAGCAAATCGCTGGGACAGGTGATGTGTGCAGGGGAGTCACCTCAGCCTGGGGGGACGAGGTGGAAAATACCTGGGCAAACAAGGAGAAGAGGCTGTTCCTGTCTCTACCCTCACCTCCTGTGACCACCTCAGCTCGGAGAGGTGTCAGCGTGAGAGAGGCTTTTCAGGGCAAACACTGCACTTGCTGCCATTCCAGGGAAAGGTCTGGAATGAGAGGAGAAAATTCAGATATGTCCTGCCAGGTTTTAATAACCCTCTGCAGATAATTTCTCTGTCCGTGGTGCTCCTGAACTGAGGGCTGTGAGGGTGCTACACCAAAGACGAATTCATCCAGGTTTTGTCTCGGTTTTTGCTTTAATACAAGACATCTTCCCCGGGCAGAGGTGTAGACAAGGATGAATGCAGGGAATTATGCTTGCTCTCCTCTAGTAGGGGCAGGAAAACATTCACCTACAAGTGGGATGAGAAAGGCACTGGTTTATTTGCTCCACAACTGTTGCTCTCTCGTCATCCCTCAATAATTCACACTTTGCCGCCATAACCAAAGGATAATTTCCCCCTTCTGATGTTGTTAGGGACTGGCTGTGACCAGGGAAGGGGGCACAACTTGTTTTACACCTTCAGCAGTGTCTGCCACTTGGAATTATGGAAAGAGAATTAAATTAAATTAAATTAAAGGGAAGATGGGGCTGTGGGGAAGGGAAGAGCTCAGCATGAGGGAGGACACCTGGACCCACCTCACTTCACTGATGGTCTTTGTCTCTACACACTCTGGGTTTCTACTCTGTGTTGGGGCTTGATGCTCCCTGAATGAGCTCTGCTCCCACCAAAAATCCCATACAAAACAAATAGAATAAATAAAGTAAAAATAAAATAAAGTAAAAAAAAAATAAAATAAATTACATAAAATAAAATACTTAATATAGAATAAAGTAAAATAAAATAAATAATTTTTTTAGACATTTGAACACAGCTCCACAGGAAGAATCAGCTCTTCCATCAGATGCTCCATGTGGAGAGGGAGTTATTTTATTTAGACTGACAGGGCACTGAGCATTGTGGGGTCCTTCTTTCTGACTCCAGATCTTTGTTGATCCTGAGGCACAAATTAGAACTTGGGTGACTGAGTTTGCACACCGGAAGAAAATCATTGTAAATGCACCTGTTAAATCACCTTATTCTACTCACCTGTGGCTGATAACCTTGATCTCAGCACCCAAGTGTGGACATTTCCCATATGCGTCCAGCTCCTGCCCCAGAAGTGCTGGAATTCCCCAGACACACCACAGCTCTGCATCCTCGTTTTCCCATTGAAATCTCCTTATTTTCCCACTGAACTCCAGGAATGTGGGCCTTGATGCCATTCCAGCCAACATCAAAATGATATAAACCTTGAGCCAAGAGCTGAACAGCAGAGGAGGAGGATTTATCTTCCTTGTGGGGAACAAGTCTCCTCAAGACTACAGAGAGGGAAGAGAACTTCACCCTCTCCCTGGAAAGAGAATTATAGCCCTAAAACTCTGATTTTGGGCTGGGCTGCTGCCCTCCTGCTGTCACTGCCCAGCATCCATCCCTCACCCCAGGGGCTTCAAGCAGCCACGCTTCTCACACCGGCTCAGGAACATGGGCTTTTCCAATTAACCTGTCAGGAAGAGCAATGTATTATTTTCCAGCACTTGAGTAATTTAAAAACCATCAGATTTCCGTGATCTGCCTGGCATGTTAAACTCTGAGTCAGAGTCGAGCAGGGACGTGACGCTGGTTCCACCACAGCCTGCAGAGCAGATGCGGCAGCAGAGGGAGGCTGGAGATGTTCCCCCCTGTGGAAGGGGAGGAAAAAACTTACATAAAAAAATTACACAAAAAAGATGCTAAAACCTCTTTTTGGAACTTTGCTGGGTTATTATAAATCCACACCAGTTCTGTCCCTGGCAGAGCCCCAGTCTGGACTGCCATGCCCTAATTCTCATGGTCAAGAGGGTGCCAATTACCAAATGGTGCTGTGGTGGTATAAAACTCCAGCCCTGGAGCTACGAGGTCACTGGCACAACCAGGACTTTTATATATATATATATGGTTCATTAATACCTCAAGGTAGTATCAAAACAATAAGCCACAGACTTGTCCCCAAGAGGTACTTTTATTGATAATTTAGGGGAGAAAACAGGGGAACTTGGAAAAGGTTCAAAAGAGCACCACACAAGCTGGACAAAATGTTCCACCACGACACTGACCCAGCACAGACTAATCCACAACACTTAAAGCCAAAATCTAATCCTTCCCACTTTAAGCCACCCAAAGCAAAAAGAAAGGAGCAAAGAAAGAGAAGAAGAGGGAGCAAGAAGAGAGGAGGAGACAAAGGGAGAGACAGATTATACACTCACCACTGGAACCTCGTAGACCAGCCCTCACACGTCCAGTGGCAGGGCTGTGACACGTGGCAAACATGTGCCCTTGGTTTTATCTTCTCTGGTCCCTATGGCCACCCCCCAGGGGGGACCTCTGACCCACCAGCCACTCTGGGCTTCCAGAGCAGGGTGAGGGCAGTGTCCTCACTGTCCCTGCCAGTCTGAGCTGCGTCAGGGGCTGCAGGAGCTGTGGGGTGTTATAGGGCAGTGTCCTCACTGTCCCTGTGAGGGGCTGCAGGAGCTGTGGGGCGTTACAGTTTTCCTGGGCTGTTTGTATGGCAGCTTCTCCAAGGCTTCCCTATGTGTGCTCCAGGGGCTGCCATGAGGGATATGAGGCCACCCCTCCTCTGTGACCCATCCCTTCCCCTTCCACACACACCCACACCCCACAGGGTGGTTCTGACCCAGCAATTGCTGATCTGGTGTCTGACAGGCAGTGGCTACACCCCTAAGGTAACTCAGAGAAACCCATCTCTCGACTAAAGCTGCTGAACCAAAGTGATGTTCTCCTGTCTGATCCTGAT
>JAYRBT010000042.1:2012334-2023858 GCA_036023395.1 Myiotriccus ornatus
CCAAGCCCCTTCCAACCTGGCCTTGGACACTTCCAGGGATGGGGCAGCCACAGCTTCTCTGGGCAACCTGTGCCAGGACCTCTTCCTAATATCTAATTCAGATGCAGAAAGGTAGGAAATATCTTCAGAGTCATTTCTCTTCTTTGAGATGCCCACATCAAAGCTGACCAGCCCTGCTCCATCACCAGGAGGACAATCCTGTCACCCCAAAGCAGACACTGGCCCAAAAGAACCAGGATTTAGGGGAGTCTCCACTGTCTCTAAAAGGATCCAAGGGCAACCAGCTCTCCTACTCTACCACTGCCTACACTTAATCATCCAAATCCCATCTGGAGTGAGCGTGTGGCTCTGTTTCCCTCACAGTTTAAAAGGTCCATGTAATCTCCAAGAATAGCAGCAATAGTTGTTGGTTTGTGCTGATAACCCAGACATGTTTTATTTTCTCCCAACACCAATAAGGTTTGTTTGGTTTCCCTTGTACAGGGCTCTTTAATCTTTGTTTTGACCTTAAAAGACCTGCCAGTGTCAGCCCATGAAATCAGCTTAACAACTTTCCCATCCTTTCACTCCTGGTTTATGAAAATAATTTCCCCATTGGTTCCACTTTCCTCCTTCATCCCCTCAATTCCGAAGTTGTTGTTGTTGTTATTGGTTATTTCTGCTCCTCGCCCCAGTCCCCAGCAATTCCAGTTCCCTGCAGAGAAATTACAGATTGCAGTAATAATTAGTTTGTAGTGTTATCTGCTTCTGTCCCTCTAATAGCTCTCAAATAAAGCTGTCACCCAGCACTGACCGCCTCATGTAATTAGAGTAACATAAAAATACCCTTCCCCAGCCCTGCCAGTGTTTTTCTTGCTTTGCTTCCTAAATTGTGTTTGTTAATCAGAAAACACAATTAATTTTCCTTTTTCTTCATCTGCAGCTTCGTGTTTTTTTTTTTTTCCTCTTTCAAGATGAGTTTAAGATTTTGTCTCTATTTATTTGGCTGTTTCCTGCTAAAGAAACCACTATCAGTCCTGGGGAGGGGGGGGTGGGTGTTAAACTCCAGGATTTTGAGTGGATTTGTTTGCTTGTTTTTACCAGTTATCCTGATTTCATTCTGACTGTGATTCAAACCTGCTCTGGAAACTTTTTGCACTGCTTTTGAAATCATCCCAAGGCATCATGAGAGACTCTGGTTCCCTGGAATCTGTTCTCACTCCATCACTCACCTGCCTTGGCACACAACTCCCAGAGTCTTGGTCTCAGCTGCATCACTGGCACATCAAACTCCTGCTCTGACCACTTTAAACCCTCAATCAGGATTTTCAAGTAGGTGCTGGTTTCACAAGGAAGCAGTTCGAGGAAATTCTGGGTCTTTTCAGTGCAAAACCTGTTCCTGTGAAACCAAAATGTGTTCCTGTGAGACCAAAATGTGCTTCCTGTGGATGCCAGGGAATGCAAGGTTTTCTGAGATCAATCCTCCCTGGAGAAGGTACCTGAAAGCCACCCCAAAATGGGTCATGTGCCTATGGTGTTCTGCTGGAAGGAAAGTGGTTGAGCTGGGATTAAAATCTGGGCCTGACCAGGATTAAAAACCTCATCTGGCCCCCAAATGAGGCAGTAGGAGTCACACACGAAGGAAGGCATTTGGATTTGCCACTGGTAAAGCTGCTTTTTATTTCATGTGCAATGGTAATTAACTTGCTGAGTGATTAACCAAGGAGGTTTCCCTTGCCATGGAATTAAGGGCACCAACTGCTCCTCAGGTCCATCCCCTGGAAGAGCTTTCAGAAATAGTATCATCACCAATCCTGTAGGGAAGATTGGTGCACAAACCAGGATTCACCCTGGGTGATCCCAGATGTCTAAATTAAGGATATGGTTTCATTTCTCTCATAATCAGTGGAGTGGGATGTGGATTTTCCCAGGAATATTCAGCCCACTGAACTTTAGGATCAGGAAACCTGAATGTGAAGTCCACAGGGCTGTTTGTCTCTGCCTGGATGAGCTTTGGATCAAGTATTGGGAACACAGGAGCAAAACACCAACTGCAATCACATCCTTTGCTTAAAGGAAGTCTCCCAGAAGAGCCATGGAGATGGTCCACACACATTCCAGCAAAAAAAAAGGGCCAAATATCCTCTGCTGCAAGACCATCACAGATGGGACAAGTCAGAGGAGCTGAGCAGTAGCTCCTCATCACATCCAGAGTGGTGGGACCACATTTCAGAGCTACCCACAAAGTCCTTGTTGAAACCCCACTCCAGCAGAGATTGATGCTCGGAAAACCCCCGAGCCTGGGACCATTTTTGGAGCAGGACTACAGGAATTTCTTCCTTCAAAATTGCACAGCTCAGCTGTCAAATGGGAGACGTATTTCAGGAAACCACTTATGAAAATCCTCTGAGTGAAACATCAGGAGGGTTTGCTTCAGATTCAAAGTAGTTGCAATCAACTGAGAGACAAATTATTATTCTACGCCACAATTATCCACTTGGTTGCTGTTACAACCCCCACCAGCTTTAAAAGTCAACATCACTCTGTCCTGGTGCTAAATAAACAAGTGAGGGAGCAGAGAAAGTGGACTGGAAAGTAAAAGTAGGAACAATTTCCAGAGGGACAGGGCATCTACTGGGACAATGGATGTGTGCACGGGGCCGGGCAGCAGCACTCCAGAATGATCACAGGAGGAGCTTCTGGAAGATATGGGATGAAATCCATGGGATGAAGTCATTACTCTTGATACAGCAGGAAGAAGGTTTCAGCAAGAGGCTGTGCTCCTCCTAAAACATGTTGGGTAATTGGAGAGCCACAAAAGGGCTCAGGAAAATAGATCCTGCTGGGAAAGGGGATAAGATTGAGAGGTGATTTGGGAATGAACTTCAGCAGGCAAAAAGGTCCTTCACAATCAAATGCTGACAGTGGATCTCCATCGAGGACACAACAATGAGCTTAAATGGCAGAGAGAGAAGTGCAGGGCAGATATTGGGAGAATATTTAACACTCAAGAAGGTGCCTTTGACAGATGGAAAGATACTGAAGGTTAATGAAAGCAGGTTATAGGTATAAACCCCAGGATAGAATGGACTCTGTCCTGGGTCAGAGGAATAGAATAAAATAAAAAAATAATAATTAAAAAAAAAAATCTGCTTTTCTTCGTTGTCTTTAGGCTTCTACTGGCTGACCTAAGGATGTCCATAATATTCATCAGATGATGTGACCTTCAAGGTGAACAAGGCCCAAAGATTTCAGTAGTCATGACACAGTCCAAGAGTCTAAAGGGTTGGAGCCACTGAACTAATGGACAAGAAAGTACTGGATAATAAAATTCCTGTGTCTTTCCGAGAATTTTGGAAGATATTTCCTCAGATCAACAACACATTTATCCGGACTCCCTGTCCAGACAACAAGAGGGCAACAAATCCACTAATTTAGGATAGTTGCCTGTATCTGAATGTTGTCATCCCACGTTAATTCTCCCAGTTTCTCTTGGAATTCATCCTAACTCACCTTCCCTGCTCATTATTTTCCAGCATTGCAGTCTCGGGGCAAAGATAACATCCCGGAAATCAGCTTCAGGTTGTAATTACAATATATATTGGTTTATAAATTCGATTGTTTAGCAGGGCAGTCTGCAGGCAACAGGCGTGGGAAAAGGGGGAAAGGAATCAGATTAGAAATCAGGTGGAACAAAGGAGGCCTGGAATGAAAGCACAAAGGAAAAAGAGGTGGTCAAGACAGAAATGGAAAAATACCACACATGGTCCTTTAAATACTGAGGTCAAATTCAGCCTGAACTGTATTTGTGTGGTTGTGAAAATGTAATGGTTTAAAAAAAAAAACAAAACAAAACAACAAACAAACAAAACCAAACAAACCCAAACAAAATAAAAAATGTTTAAAAAATCAAAAAGTTCCCATGATTTAGATAGATAATTTCCCCTTTATAATGAAGGGACAGGGCTTTTTTCCATTGACTTTAATCTGGAGTCCACAGTAGCTGAGGGTACCAGCCAAAGGAGATGGTCTTATATTAGACAAAACCAGCCTGGGTTTGGGTGGATTTTTTTGGGTTGTGTTTCTTTTTTTCTCTTTGTTTGTTTCTGGGTGGGGTTTTTTGGAGGGCTGGGATGGGATCAGCCAAGCTGAATGGACATGTCTCTTCTCTCCTCAGATGGGAAGTCAGTTATTCAGTGGGATGAGTCGAGCTGAGGTAGATCCTGATGAGGGAGCACAGATTAATACTCATAAATACTCACAATACTCATCAATTAAGGGTAACAGGAACACTCTTGCAGTCTGGATTTGTCCGTGATAGCCGGATTTTGGCAATCATCTTGATAAGTGCCTTGAAATGTGGAGGGAAAAGTGTTACTGAGCAGCTGAATCCACAGGAAGATGCTGCTCAAATCCACAGGAAACATTGGAAAACAGCTAAATCAGGCCAAATTTTCCATTTTGTGACTGTTTGATAAGAAATTTTGGCCTAGTTCTGTCCTTCTCTGTTGGACAGACAGAGACATCTTCAAGCTTCTCAATTCCACCACCTTCCTGCGTTGCAGATTTCCAAGTTCGTTACAATCGTCATCTTATGTCAACATACCTCCTTATGATGATTCAAGGATTAAATGTTTCTCTGCTCAGGGACCTGTGGAAGAAACTTTGGTGAGAATAGTTAACGTTTCCCATTTTCAAACAGCTAGAGGCTGGAGGCACCTCTGGAGATGGTCCTCTCAAATCCCACTGCTCAAGCGGGATCAGCTCAACCAAGTCGTTGAGGGCTGTGTTTGAGTTTTGAATGTCCCCACGGATGGAAAGTGCACAGGCTCTCCAGATTAGTGCCTGGTCACACTCTCTGCAAAAAGGTTTTGTTTTCTTTATATGTTTAAATGGAATTTCCTGTGCTCCAGTTTTCTTGTCCTGTCACTGGGCACCACTGCGAAGACTTTGGCACCTTCTGCCCTGGTGCTTCCCAGCAGATATTTAAGCATATGGAGAAGATGCCCCTCAACCTTCTCTTCTCCAGGCTGTACAGACACAGCTCTTTCTCTCTCTCCTTTTATGAGAGGAGCTCCAAGCTCATCCTGCTCACTGAACTAGCTCCAGTATGCTCCTGTCTGTCTCATACTGGGGAGTCCAGAACTGGGCCCACCACTCCAGATGTGCCCCATCAGCGCTGAGAAGATGGGGAGGGACCTAAATTAAAAAAAAAACAACCCAAACCAACAAACAGACAAGCATGAAACCCCTTCTTAATTTGTTTTCCCTGTAACAACACACACTGTCCAGCTGCTCACCAAGATGCTCTCAAGACAAATTGCTATTTCAAGTCACTGGAAAGTGAGGTTTTTATTTTTCTTCATCTCTGTGCCATGTTTCAGAGCCAAGGCACAGTCCAACACAACCTGTGCAGTAAAACAGACCAGTCTTACAGAAGTGGAGCTTTTCTACTCTTTTCTACTACTGCAATCCTTGTTTGAAACCCACTTGTCCTCAGAGGAAAGAGGTTGTAAAACATCTGAGGCTGAGCTGCAGAACCTTTTTTTTCATTTTAGCTCAGAATGCCCAGATTCTCAGCCCAAATATTCCAGCTCCCTTCCCAACATGAAACTTTTCTTCCCTGCCTGAATAGCTGCAGAAGTCAACCAATTTTTTTTGTCCAGGGATATTGTAAAAAAATAGCTGGCTGATAGGGCATGGAGATTTCTGATTGCTTCAAGCATTTTGGGAGACATTATTGCTGCAGCTGCAGCTACCTTGCCTTAAAGACTGCATTTAAATCTACTCCATAAACGACCTTTTGAAGGGAGAGGCTAAAAGAGATGGCATAGAACTGATTTTAAATTTTCTCTTTAATGTTTATAACCCAAACACAACAACAGTGGGAGGCACAGAAAAATGTCTCTGGATTTCTTTCACCTGCCAGACTCAGGAAAAGCCTCATGCTTATGCTGAAAACATTAATCCTGTACCAATTTGCATTCAGGCCCTTTCCCAGACTTTCTGTGAATTTTGTGCATGTCCAGCCTCACATGGGTGACCCAGCCAGCAGGCACAGATCCCTCTGCCCTTTGGCAGATGGCACTGAAACCTCCCAGTCCCACGGCAGAACCAGGATCTTGCAGTCAACAGCAGGTCTTTCCTCAGGGACTGCAGAATGTTGTTCTCCTCTTTCACAAAAACTCACGGATCTAAAACCAAAGCAAAACAATTCCCACTTCTAATCTGCTCCCTCACACATTGGCATAAGGTTGGATTTTATCCAGATAGTTTGGCTTGGAAACCTTCAAGTGACCCGCATGAAATGCACACCCCCTGATCATCTGCAGCGCAAAGGAAGGGAGGAATCAGAGCTGGTGCACCAACTCATGCACCTGGAAGAAGTGGACAAACTTCAGGGCACACAAACCCTCCATCAGAGTTTCTCCAAGCAATTAAAGCCACCAGGCTGACAAAGCGAAAGACCAGGCATGGGAAAAAGAAACTCCCTTGTCTTGGGTAACAGCATGTCCTCAGGAGCAGAAGAGAAGGTAGGATGGGTAGCTGACAGATAATTGCTGATGAACATCTTAGGAAAAGATGAGGCCCTGGCACAGGTTACCCAAAAAAAGCTGTGGCTGCTCCATCCCTGGAAGTTCAAGGTCAGGTTGGATGGGGCCCTGAACAACTTGGTCCAGTGGATGGTCTCCCTGCCTGTGAAAGGGGGTTGGAATTAGATGATCCTTAATGTCCCTTCCAACCCAAACCAGTCTATGATCCCATGATTTTCTAAGAATCTATGAAATGATTTTTTTTTTTATCAGATCTCATCACAGATCTGTTCTCGTCTGTGATCATAAAGCATCACAGTGGCCCCTGGAAGTACTGGCTTCTCTTCCAGAGAGTGCTGGAAGAGATCAAATCTTTGGATTATAAACTAGAAGGAGTGGGTGGCAGTTCTGGGCACCCTGCTTGTGTCACTGCTGCTGTGGGTCAGAAACCTGAGCCTCTTTCTCCAGAAACACTGACCTGGCACCTTTTGCCAGCCCTAAATGATTTACAAAACAGTCCTGCCTGAGACATCCACAAACCTGAGCAAGTCATATGCATTATTTATAGAGATTTCCTTGAATTCCAGATGCTCATCACTATTCATTTGCATCTCATTCAGCTCAACTCAAGATACCCAAAGGCTGTACAAGGGCTTGAATTTCAGCCATATGCCAGGAAATCATGACCAACAAGACTCTGCTGACACCTGCAAAGGTCACTCACGGTTTGCTCTCACTGCACGTTCCCGTGCTTCTCACAGACCTCACCTGACCTCACTTGTCCAAACACATGCTTGGAAAATGCTGATGTCTTTGGGAGGCCTCTGCCTCGCTTACCCCAGCAGGGAGGAGAGGAGAAGCAAAGCCACAGCACCTCATCCATGCCACAGCTTCTCTGCTGCTTTCGGGTCCTGCGTGACCACCTTTCAGAGGTGGCTGTCAGTGAGGTGGGGACTTCCTTCCACATCTATTGCAACTCCTTGGGTTTTCACCTGGGTTCAGCCACTCAAATCACGCTACAGATGAGTCCTGCAGCAGGTGAAGGTGGCCCAGCTCCCCATCAGCTCAAAGCAGAAGATTTGAGACTTTGTTGTAACCTTTTAACAACCACAATATGGAGAAAAAGAGCTTTTTTTGTGAACTCTGTGCAATCATGTCACTCTGAGTGGCCAAAGCAGGGTGTGTGAGTTCAAATAATCACTGAATCACAGAGTGGTTTGGATTGGAAGGGACCTTAAAGTCCATCTAGTTCCAAGCCCCCTGCCATGGGCAGAGTTGCTCTGTGTCTCAGTTTCCCCACCTCTTCAATGAATCTGATGTCATTTATTTTCTCCAAACCAATGCCTGCAGGGCTCAGGTGTGGTCTGAAATACCCAGCCCTGGGTCAGCTATGGAGTAAAGAGCCAAAAAGGACTTTCAATGTTTTCTGAAACAGGGTAAACTCAAGTCATTTCCCCTCATAATCTCACGTTTTTCCCTGGATTTTCCCTACTTTGCATCTGTGCATTTCCCAAGACAAACCACACGGTCCAGACCTTCCCAGGGCTGGCTGGCAGCACCTGCCCATGACACAGCCCTTTGGACAGTATATTCCCCTCCTGGCACTTCCTAGACTCCCAGATCATATCTTTATTTTTTGTTCTTTGGATTTGATCTCTTGCAGATTTGCAAAGCCCGAGCAGGGCAATGGATCCCACCAATCTCTCTGCTCGAATTTCCTGTTTTTCCGACAGTTCTGAGATGCCACCTGACGTACACACCTTTTCCCAACACTCGCTTGTGTGCCTCCCCCCCCCAAAAAAAAAGCAACAAACACTGAATCACTGCTAATTGAAAGCAAATTGAGTTTGAAAAAGACAGGAGACATCTGCATATGATGTTGTTTTATTATTACAATTAGGCAAATGAGGTTTCAAAGCAAACTTGAAACAAATTTGGGAGAATTTATGCCAGCATTAAGTCAAACATAATAAAAAGCCATTAGCAGGAATATTTTTTTTTTTTTTTTTTGCAGCAAAGCAAATCCATTTAGTGCTTTACTGGGACAGGAATGGCTGAGTGAGGTGTTGTCTTCAGGCATTCAAAGCCCCTTTACAAAGCTGAGGTTGGTTGAGGAAGACAACGAGTGTTTTGCTGTGCTCGTGGCTCTTTGGGAAAGAAAGCCCAGATGCAGGAAGCTCAAATTTCCTGCCTAAATTCCCTGTTTGTTTGAGACTTGGGGAAGGTGAGCTCAGCCACTCAGACAGCTTGAGAAAAACGTGCTGTGAAGGGAACCGTGGAGACAGTAAGGAACACCAGGAGTAAGGATTTGTTGGGAGTTGAGTTGGGCTGAATGAGGGCTTCAAATGTTTATAGGAATCTGGAGTTATTCTGTGGAATTGTCCCTGAAGGGCTGGAAATCTGGAAATACTGGTAAGATGTTAAAGTGACAGCATCTCCCAGCCAAAACTTGTGCCTGCACACACAGAGAAAGAGAAACTCCACATTAAACCCAGAGACAGGCTGCAGATATTTGACAGATCTCTGTGTAAATGACTGTAAAACCCTCTTAAATTTTATTATAAATGCTCTCCCTGCAGTAGCATTTATAGTTCCCCTTTATTTGAGACCATCCTGCACTGCAACCTGGGCCACACACAGCTCCAGGACTGCACCAGAAGACCCCAGAGAGCTGCTGAGATTCCCAGGACAGATCAGGTCTGTTCTCCATGTACAAACCATCAGGACCACTCAAAAAGCAGGAGTTAACAGGAGCCAGACACTCTGCCCTGTGTTTGCTGCATGTCAGCAAAGATGCCTTTGCTTTGTCAGAGCCTGGATCTTTATTGGTGCTGATATTTGGAGTGACCTTGTGCAGGGACAGATTTGGTGAAGGTGGGGAGATACTGGGAGTGTGTGAATGCCTCTCAGTCTGACAGCTCTGCACAGCTCTGCGTGGCCAGTGTGGCAAATACAATCATGGAATGGTTTGGGTTGGAAGGGACCTTAAAGATCATCCAGTGCCACCCCCTGCCATGGCAGGGACACCTTCCACTGGCCCAGGTACTCCAAACCCCGTCCAACCTGGCCTTGGACATTTCCAGGGATGGGGCAGCCACAGCTTCTCTGGGTGTCTCCTCCCTCTCAGCCAAGAGTTCCTTCCCAATCTCCCATCTGTCCCTGCCCTCTGGCACTGGGAAGCCATTCCCTGTGTCCTGTCCCTCCAAGCCTTGTCCCCAGTCCCTCTCCAGCTCTCCTGGAGCCCCTTTAGGCCCTACAAGGGGTTTTAAAGTCTCCTTGAAGCGTTCTCTTCTCCCAGCTCTCCCAGCCTGGCTCCAGAGCAGATTGATCCAGCCCTGGGACTGTGAACAGTCTGAATTCTGCTGTTCCCTTTACCCTCCCATTATAAAACTTCCTAAATGGAGCCAAAATTTTGGTGAGGTTTATACAATAAACTCCAGCCTGGCATCATTCACCGTGTGTTTTGACCTCATATAACATCCAGCATTGTGAGATTGAGGGTTTTCTTTACTCTAAATGTGTAAGCCTTAGCATTATTTTCCTCTTCTATATCATTACATGTAGTTTGTCCTCAGCATCCACCACAAATTGTACTGACAGAGACTCCCCTGGCTCTGGAGGAAGGTGGTAGAAAGCTCATGTTGGGCAGGAAGATGAATCACATGGGACATTTGACAGAAAGCAGGCCTGCATCTGTTACTAAACTTGGATGTACTTTGAATTAACAAAGACTATACCGTGGATCCAGACCAGCATTCCTCCTTCCACAGATTCTTTGGGTCCAGGAAGTGGGAGCCATGTGAGGGAGACAGTTTTCTGCAGAGGGAAAACCTCATAAAGATGTTTAAAAATTGAAGAAATGTGGAGACATTAAAACAACCAAGTTGGCTGCTGGTATCCACAGCTGAATTTACCAGGCTGCCTTTTTCCCAGCTCACTCACACCTTTCAGCTACAATTTACAGGGCAAACACACTGAAGCTGTGGAGCAGGAGGCACATTTCAGGATGCTCTGCCAGTGCTGTCTCTCCCAGCCTCTGTGTCTTTTGAGGTGGTCACAGATACCCTGCCAGGCTGGATTTCATGCCACCTGACACACTTTCCTTGATCCATTTTACACGTAGACTTGAACTAATCGTTCCCTGAATGCGTCTCCTTCCCTCCAGTGACAATAAAAGGGTCAAGGCTCTGCTGGGCACAGGTAAATGTCTCTTCTGAGCCAGGTGAAGCTTCAGCAGAAATTCCTCAGGGCTGTCTAGGAAAAAAAGGACAGAGTACAGAGGGACATAAAATATTTGGGAAGAAGAAGGAAGAGGGCAGAAGGGAGAGGGCATGTTTTATCGTGGTAGAAGAAAGGCAGACAGTCAGAATGACAATGCAGAGGAAAAGCATCAAAGAAAGAGAGGTTTAAGCTTAGCTCAGCTGCTGTCAGGAAACCTTAAGCCTTGCTGGAAGGACAGTGTTTGAGCACTCCACTGGCATTTTCTGTCCATTATTTCTGTTAAGCTTTGTCCTGTGGCACGTGTGGGCCTCTGAGTGTGTAAGACATTTATACTGTAACCAAGGCATGATGCTCATCGTTAATATTTTCCCTACAGTGTAAAAACAGACAGGAAAAGTTTGGTGTCTTAGGCAAACATCACAATTAAACTGTTGTTGGCCTAACTAAGCTCTGGCTATACCAGTAGCCTAACCAAGCACTGACCCTCTGTTGTCCATATGTTAAACTCTTGGCATGGATTTGGCTTTGGCTGTGCCCAGACAACACTTTCCTGACCCACACTCCAGCACAGCTCAGGGGTTATCCCAGGTCAGCGCCGTTCCCAGCAGAGGTCCCTGTGATGCAGGGACAAAGAGAGCTCAGCAGTATGGATCACAAAATCACAGGATCAACCAGGTTGCAAAAGACCTCTGAGATCATCAAGTCCAGCCTGTGACCCAACCCCACCTGTCACCCAGCCCATGGCACTGATGCCACATCCAGCCTGTCCTTAAACACCTCCAGGGACGGGG
>JAYRBT010000042.1:2024728-2041762 GCA_036023395.1 Myiotriccus ornatus
CCTGTCCAGGCTGAGCCCCCCCAGCTCCCTCAGCCTCTCCTCACAGCACTTGTGCTCCAGACCCTTCCCCAGCCTCGTTGCCCTTCTCTGGACACGCTCCAGCACCTCGATGTCCTTCCTAAACCGAGGGGCCCAGAGCTGGACGCAGTAAAGGATGCAAGCTGCGATGTGCCAGCTGGCCTCAGGGTCCCAGAGCTGCCCCTGGCTTGTTTTGTTTCTAGCTCTGAGCGCTCCACAGACCCAGAGCAGCTCATTACCCACCTTTGTTCCTCCCCAGAAAGTGCTCACAGGAGGCAGAGGCTGCTCGGTTTGCTCTCCAGCCTGGTATTTACAGAGGTTTTCCAAGAGGCAGATGTAATCTCTCTCCTGGCTTCCCAGGAGAGCTCCCAGCGAGCAGATCTGTGGCAAGGCCGCAACACAGACCTTTTGCTACCTCTGTCTACCCAGACAGAATTTATGAGCAGAGAGAAAGCCAGAGAGGACCTTATTCTTTAGCCTGAGGATACGGGAGTTTCAGTTTCCTGTGGTCATACCAGAGTGAAACTGTGGTTTAAGGAACAGCAGCAGCTTCGTGGCTAATGGGCTTTTGATGCAACCTTAAAATAGAAAAAGGGAAAATAAAGCTGGATTGTTATTGTTATTGTATGTGTGTGTGGGGAGAATAAAGCAACTTTATGTCATTTTGTCAAGTCACACGACAGAGACCCTCGAAAAATATTTGCAAAGTTGCAGCAAAACCCTTACATTCCGGTCATCCGAGCGTGCTCCATGAGATGCTGATCCCGGGCTTTGTTCTGTGCCGGGCTCGTTCCCTTTCAGGCAGGGAACAAGAGCCATCCCAGTCGGCACATTGTCTGAGCCCTGCTCGCTTTTGTTTGCAGCAACAGCCCCGAACACAAGGTTCCCACTTCCCACCCCCCTCCTGCCTTTATTTTTTAATTCCCCACAAAACGCCCTTCAAAACTAAATTAGCAGTGTGGGCTCTAATTTTGTTTTCGGGAGTTGCAGGGAGAGAACAATGCAACGGCTCGTTATTAAAGTAAAAAAAAAAATAAATAATTAAAATCTCAGCAGAGATGATACTTGGGTTTGGGGGGGGGATTAAAAAAAAAAAAAAAAAAAAAAAAAAAAAAGAGGAAGAAGTTTGTGCACATTTTTATTTCCCAGCTTTTTTGTAAGAGCTTTTCCTAATAACAGGTTGGTTTGAGTTAAACACGAGTTAAACACGAGTTTCTCAGGGAAACTGAACCAAGCAGAGCTCCCCAGATTGTGGCAGATTTGCCCCAGTTAGGTCTGTGATGTGGAAACTAAAATCCCCGTGCCTTTATATAATGATCTGCCCATCCTCTCCCACATCCCACGGGGACAGAAGGACCTTCAGCGCTGCAGAACAACCCTCTGTCATTTGAACTGTAGGATCTGGGAGAGATGTAAAGCTATTATCACCTGGCAAAATACATCATCCTCCTGAAACAGAGTAAAAGGAAAGGAGAGTCTGGGGAATTAGGGACGAGTCATCTTGACTTCAATGCTCAGAAAAATCTTGGAGTGAGGAGTCAAGCAATCTGTCTCTTAGCACCTAGAAAATGGCAGGGGGATAAGTAGCATCCAGCCTCAATTTCCAAGGAACAAATCACATCCAACCAACCCAATTTCCTCCTATGACAGTGTAATGATCCTTGTGGGTCAGGGGAGCAGCAGCAGATGTAGGGCAGCTTAACCTCAGCAAAGCTCTTGACATGCTCAGGCAACATCCTCTCCAGCGATAAATACCTCACTACTTGATCGCCCTAAACCGGCAATTTGTGCAGTCAAAACTCAGCCAGATAATTGGGTGTGGTTGGCAAAGGTCCATTTGGGGGCCCCTCTCTGCCACATTTCTTGTTGCTGTGTCAAATACTTCAGGGAGCTGCCGAGGGAGAGCAGAGAGAAAGAGCCAGTGAAGGAGTTGGAGACCTGGCTGGAGTTTGGAGCAGAGCTGGCATGAGGAAGGGAGGATGGAACAGATGATCCCACCAGTGGTCCCTTCCAACCTCAACCATCCTGTGATTCTGTGCTTCTCTGAAGGACATGAGAGATTCCATCTCAAACCAGTGGTCAGGGGCACTGACCACGCAGTGCTCATTTCCCCAGAGTGCTAGTTTTGAGATGCAGAGGCTCAGGGGAGTCTCCAGAACATCAAAGCCACCCCCAAAACCATGTTCACGTCTGTTCTGACACCTGCAGGTCTTCCTGTTGAAGTGATGGATCTGCAGACACTGGCTGTGATATAATACCTTGGTGGGAAGCAAAACTGATCCTGGCTTTCTACTGAAAAGGAAAGAGCAGGAAGACTCAAATCAGTGACTAAAAATTCGATGCAGACTTTTGCAACCTTCTCCAACCCCACACATCAGCCTTGGGACTGGTGGAAAAACATTGCTGGATTGGAAAATGTGGAAAAAAAAAAAAGAGGGGGGGAAAGAAAATATTTCACATCTGGCTTCAAGATATATTTAAAAATAAAGTTTGAACCCCCAGACAGTGAGACTGAAGTAAAATAGCAACTCCCTTCCCTCCTGCACTCAAATCGGGAGCTATTGATGGCTTAAAGACCTTGTCTTAATTTTCTCCATGACTAATCTATTCAGTTTTCACTTAAGGAACCCTCAATGGTATAATGAGACAGCTGTTGCCTCCTATCCCTCCCCCAACTCCCCCAGCTAGGAAATTAAATTTAAAAACCACTGCTTTAAATAGGCCTGGCACTGTCTCATCTCCTCCTGAGCTGCTCTGGGAGCATCTTACCCATAAGTGCAGGTGTCAGGTCAATCAAAATCCACCCAGCTCTGCAGGTCTGCCCAAGTCAGTTATTTTTTTCAGGGAACATATAAAACATCGAGATCTTACCCCTGTGGGCTGTGGGTTGAGTTGGGTTCATTTCTTGTTTGTTTGTTTGTTTGTTTATAAGTGATAAATGAGGTTGCATTGGCATTTTAAAGTAGATTATGGGATAGTAGACTGTATTGTATCAGACTAGATTTAAGGAAGAATTTTTTTATGGTGAGGGATCTTGAAGTTCATCTCATTCCAACCCCTCCGCAATGGGCAGGGGCACTTTCCACTAGCCCAGGTTGCTCCAAGCCCTGTCCAACCTGGCCTTGGACACTTCCAGGGACTGGGCAGCCACAGCTTCTCTGGACAGCCTGTACCAGGGCCTCACCACCTTCACAGCCAAGAATTCCTTCCCAATCTCCCATCTGTCCCTGCCCTCTGGCACTGGGAAGCCATTCCCTGTGTCCTGTCCCTCCATCCCTTGTCCCCAGTCCCTCTCCAGCTCTCCTGGAGCCCCTTCAGGCCCTGCAAGGGGCTCTCAGGTCTCCCTGGAGCCTTCTCTTCTCCAGGGGAACCCCCCCCAGCTCTCCCAGCCTTTCCTCATGGGAGTGACATCCCTGCTGGGATGATGTGAGTCAAACCTCTCACACCTGAGTGCTGCCCAAGAAATACTGGAGAAGAAAGCACATGGGAGTGAAGGAGCTTGATTTGTGAGAGACATTGTACTGACCCTGACACCTGTACAACCCTGGGAAAGCTGTTTCCCTGCTCCTGACCTCTTCTTCCTTTGCTGGACATGAAGACATTGCCAGCAAAGCCACAGGAACACCTACCAGGGGGAGATGGGGCTCCTCTGTGAACCCAAGGGTGGAGAAGTAAGTCCTAAAAGTGAGGGGAAAGTGCAGGGAGCCATGGAGTTGCCTCTGCTCGGTTGCTCCAAGCTGCTCTGGACTAAACCCTTGTGTTTTGTTGTTGGCCTCCACAGTGGGATCTGTTGGCTGAGAGTGGAGACTCAGTCTCCCACGGCCACCTCGTCCTCACCCTGCAGTTTTGGAGAGCTGGCCTCAAAAAAGCCCTTCAGTCAAATCTGTCTTGGCAATTGCTCCCCTAATGATTCTGAAATTAGCAGCTTCAGACAGAAAATAACAGGCATTTTTAATGCAACACAGGGAAAATATTCCTCTGTTTCTTGCTACTACGCTCTGATTAGGAGAAAATCACATGAACAATAAGACAGTTTCTGCAGGACTCACATTTTACGTGAACCATGTAGTTTAGACTCCCACCTGAGCTCCCCCTGTCATGTTGCTCCCTTCTCTTCCTCATGCATTTCCCTTCTTTCACTTATTTTTAACTCCCTTTGATCTCCCTGCCCAGTGTCTCTTCCCCTGTTTAACTCACTTTTCAGCTTAAGCCAAATCAGCTCCATTAAAAGGAAACTTGCTTAAAGGAAAGAAATACAGATCATGGGGGAGTTACACTGTCACAGTCTGTCCCTGAATTTCTGAGGGACTGGCTGGAGAGGTTCTGGCTCAGCCTGCTGGGCAGAAGAGCCACCACAACCAGTTTCCATGGCTTGGTTTACTGGGGGAGGGAAGCTGAGCACCAAATGAGCCCCATAATCCTGGAGGATCATTGACTTTGGGTGAGGAACAAAGGAGCTGCCCTTGAGGAAAAGGGGAGTTTCTCATCAGGGTTAAGCCAGTTGAAGCATCCCTGAGCTGGTTTTACTCATCCATCCATTTTCTGTACATATTCCCACCTATTCACATCCCATACTTAGCTATTTTTATCCTAAGAACTCCAGAGCATCTCCTATAGAGGAGGCAAACAAGCATTTATTGCCACCTTCTCTTGAGGAGCTTATTCCCATTTATTCTCATGTAAGCAGAACCCATCAGCTGAAGGAATTCCTCACCCATATTCCTTAGTGGTGTATTTCCAGTGCAAACCCACATCCCCACACAGCACCTCTAGCATTCCCCAGATCCTCCCAATAACTCTGACAACACCAGGGGCTGCTTCAGAGACCCCAGGCGGCTGGACAATCTGCTCTAACACATCACAGAAAAGAACTAAAAATAGACTTTTTACTTACTTTTTGACCTCCCCATTAACTATATTATACCAAGAAGGGACCCAGAACCAGCTCAGCAGAGGCTCCAGCTCCATGGACAGCTGTATTCCAAAGATAAACCAGACACTGCATTGCAGATTTTATGCCATATTCTTACTGATCAGCTCCTTCCTTATGCCATAAGTTTATGGCATGTCCTCATGGCATATGGAACATGTTTAACATTACAGAACATCTGGCAATGCAATCATATAAATCATTGCAGCCACAATTTACCTGAGAGGTCACCATCTCTATAAATGGACAGAGGGGAGGTTTGTTGGGGGAAAAAAAATAAGAAGGATTAACTTCCTGAGAAATGTCTTCTGGAAATAAAGCAAATGAAATTCCACTTTGGTGTATTAGAAAGGGGAGGAAAGGGCACAGACAAGAGGATGCACGTAAAATGAGGGAGGTAGGCTGGGAATGGCTCTGTCTCATACAACAGGAGTGAGACAGATATTCAATGCAAAGGAAATCTCTTGTCTTCCAAAGTGTAATTAGGATGAGGGACTCATTTCCATAAGATGTCAATGAGGCCAGGAACTCAGCCAGACACAGAGATGGCTTGGACATTTATGAGGATAACCTGAACATCTGAAGTTGTGACAGCCAATGGTAAAAAAAAAAGTCTCCAGAGGGATCTGACATCCTGTGCTTCAGTCTTTAAATTAGTCTCTTAGTTATTAGGAGGATACCTCATTATGAGGGAACAAATTATTTTCCCTCTATCTTAGAGGGGACCAAGATTTTTCTTTGAACCTTCTGCCAATGCCCACAGCCAGAAGTGGTGTCCTGCATTAGTCCAGATCCCTGAGGGCTGGGAGAATCCCTGTGTGACAGGGGAGGAGATATCCCTTAATTATGCATATTTGATGATCTAGCTCAGAGGCAAGAGTGGGAGCAGAAGGCAAACCCTGCCCAGGAAGGTAAAATCATGAAGCTCCCAACTCCTGTTTGTGTATCCTGGGGGTTGTTCACACCTGATTTCCCCATGTGGTGAAGCCTTAGGGCTTGGCCAGGACAGCAAGGATGGATCTGTGACCCTCAGTCCATGAGGAATACATCACTTCTCCTTAGTTGTCCTGTTGACTACCCCACTTTGGATACCCAGCCCTCACCCAGTCCTTCCAGCCACGAGGAAGCATCAACCATCTCTGCCTTCGTTCTATTCCTACACTGCCATCCCAAAGGCTCTCATCCCAATTTTAAAGGTTTATGGCTTGACACCTGGTGTGGGCCCTGTGGACAAATCAGCCAGTGAGTCATTACACCAAACAGGGGGATTTTACAGCTCAGGAATTTGAAGGCCAGTGGATGTCATCCCAAAAATCTCTGCCATTGTGTGGTAATCAGCTTCATCATTAAAATGTGTTAAACCTCCTCCAAACCTGGAGCAGCTCTTTTACCCTTAATTTTTACCCTTTTAGCCTGTGATTGAGGTGACCTTGGGTCTGCCTGTGACATCCCCTCTTTGGCAGGGAGGAGCAGGAACGTTCATGGGCTGAGGTTTGCTCCTGTTCCTCGGGTTATTCCAACACCAAAACATTCCCTGGCATGAGAGCGATCTGCGGTGAGGCTGCTCTAGGTTCAAACATCCCACACTGCAGGTATCTGTATCCATCAAAACTTGGGATTTCATCCCCCATGCTTCCTCTTGTCAGTCCTGTGTCCAAGCACCTGGTCAGTGGAGCCCCTGAGATGTTTAGAGCACCAAGGAGCAACTTCTGATGAACTGCCCTTTTCCCAGTGGAAAAGGCCAGAAGGCCACATCTTTGGTGAGATGATGGGGAATCTTCAGATGTGTTCCAGCTACAGAAAAATGACAATGTCCTTTAGATCAGGGTAACTAATCCTGCTTATGCTGTAAAGCCCTGGATGAACAGTCGATTCTACTTTCTTGTCAGATCCTAATCTGACATGCTGATAATGAAGAAAGGGAGGAGGAACCACAGGGAGGAAATCAGGAAGAAAGCTGTGTCATCAGGGAGGGGTGGGGGATTTGCAGGGCAGGGGGACAAGGGGAAGGGGGGAAAGGGGGGGGAGCTTTAAAATGGACAAGCTTTAAAATGAAATTGAAAATTAGGGGGGCGGAAAATCTAATGGAGACAGGCTGCACTGAAAGTGATACAGGCTGGAGATGGAGAGAGACAAAGAATGACAGGGGATCAGTTTAAGCATGAAAGAATAGAAAGGAAAAGAATAATAATGTTGGCTTGTAAAGCTGAAATCAGATTATAGTTCCCTCCAGCGAATTAACTCTCCTGTAATTTAGTGCAGGGGGCTTTGCAGAGCTGGGGTGATTTCCCTGTTGGTGACATTGGGACATTAAACTGGGATGTGTGTGTGTGTCTCATTATAACCCTGCCTGTGTGTGTGTTCAGTCTCTCAGAGAGCACCCAAGCATGAGACTCTCTCTGTATATTCCTGTGGGGAGTGAGATATTAAAAGTATTTGGGGACTGGAGGGAGCCACACACTGAAATGGGGGTGTGGGTGTGTCTTTGTGAGGGTGAAACATTAAATTTTGCTGCTTGTTTATGGCAGGCAGAGTCTCCCCAAGGCCTCAGGGCTCCTCTTTGGGATGGGGCTGTCAGGGAGCCACTTGCAGCTGGAGATTCCATGGACTCAAGAAGCTCCTGGCCCCGCTGCCCAGCCAGGGAGGTGACCCAGCACTAGGACGGAGGAGGCAGCTGCAGGTCAGGTGGATGGTGTGGGAGCTCACAGCTTTTGTGGTCCTCACCCAGTGGCCTGAACAGAGTCAGAGGTGTGGTGGGAACACTGGGGATTCCAACCCAGAGCCAGAGCATCCTCTCCTTCATGGAGGTCTGGCTGGGGAAGAGGAGCCCGGATAGGAGCCCAAATAATTTTTTTTTTTGTCAACCTTAACCATGAGTCACAGAACCAAAAAACTCCAGACTTTAGGTCCTTGTTTCTCCAGCTCTCTGGGATCCCAGATCAGGGTGGGAGTGGGATGAAGTCCAGCTCAACAGGAATCCTTCCCTGTCTCCCTTCTGGCAAATCTTCTCACTTCTTTCCTCGTGGCCAAGACATTTCCAGTTAATCCTGCCCAAGCAGGCTCCAGGTGTACACCTTGAGATTATCCATTACCTGAGCTCCCCCAGAGGTTATTTGTTACAAGGGGACATGTAGAGGCTTTCATCTTCATGAGACCTGCTGGAATCCCTCTCCCCAGGGTTCCCAGACCATCAGGTGTGAATAGGAAACTGTATAAATCCAAGAGGAAAAGAGGAAAGGGAGTCATGGGACTAAGGGAAAAACAAACACAAGGGTGCTCAAGGAACTGGAATGAATGCTCCACAAGGGGTAAGACTGTAATCTAAGATGCTACACAGATGACTGGGAAGTCAAGTAATGGAGTATACAAAATAACCCATGTCAAGAAAAGGATGAGTGGATAATGGTTGCTTACGGACTTTTCCAGTGCAGGAACTTGGTGGTCCCAGAAAAGGTGCAATCCAGCTTTGGAATTTCTTGCCACGGATGTATAGTTGGTGCTGAAAGTTAACAAGAGTTAACAGTTCAAAGAAAAAATCCAGCCAGTGGTATTAAATTCATAGAGAACATCCTGAAGTCCCTGAGTCTCAAATGGCTGGAGGCAGGGAAAGTACCAGGGTGGAAACACCACAAACCCCTGCCTTGTCCTCATGCATAATGCATGTGCCTGTAGCTGCTTTTGGAGACAGGGAGTCCGGAGGAACAACCTGTGGAGCTGTTCTGCCTTATCTCTGAGAGAGGCTGAATGCCGACCCTTCTCTCCGTGCAATCCCATCCCCTGAGGGTCCTGCACCTTGGAAACTGAACCCTACAGATTGTGGCTACCCAGAATGTCCCGGCAGGGCTACCTCAGATCTACTATGGTCCTCTCCTGCTTTGAGCAGACAGGACCTCACCCGCCCAAGGGCACCTGGGGAGGTGTCTGACACACCCCTTGGAGGTACAGCGTGGTCAGACAGCAGAAAGACTTGAAGCAAAGTAAGTTTAACTGGAGGGGCTGGTGATGGTGTCTAAGTACTGCACAGAATCATCACAGAATCACAGGATGGCTGGGTTGGAAGGGACCTTAAAGAACATCCAGTTCCAACCACAACACCTTCCACTATCCCAGGTTGCTCCAAACCCCACCCGACCTGGCCTTGGACACTTCCAGGGATGGGGCAGCCACAGCTTCTCTGGGCAACCTGTGCCAGGGCCCCTCCATCCTCACAGGGAAGAATTTCTTGCTAAAATCTGATTTGAATCTCCTCCTGGGTTTCAACCCTTTCCCATGTCCTGTCGCAATCTGTTCATGCAAAAAGCCTCTCTCCCATTGTCTCATGAGCCCCCTTGAAGTACTGAGAGGATAAACCTGGGATGCCTGAGAAGGGTCAGAGCTGTAGCTTTTCTTTGTTAGATCAACACTGTGTAAGCCTGAGGGGTGTGACATCGCTTGAAACCAGAGCAAGGCTTGGCTTTTCCCCACAGTAACACAGATCCCGGCTGGCAAAGAGAAGATGTGACTCCTGCAGTGTTTTGTGCGTGCATTCTTTATGGGCCCTGTCTCTTCTGTATTCAGGGCACAAAGCAATCCCCAGAGTGCTTTAGATAAGGGCAGGCCCATCCATACCTTGGTGACACTGTGTTGTGATACAATGACATGTCCAATCCAACTTTCTTCAGCAGCAGCAGCTGGACATTATCCCTGAGAAATGTATTGTCCTCTGCAGCAGCCGTGGGATAATTAACCCTGTCATTTGTGCTTATATGGAGTGCTTTGTTCCACCAGCCCGAGGCTCAGGGCTTTGGCATTGCTTCTTTCTGGTCATTTCCTCCCAGGCTCCTCTATCTGCTGGGAAACAAGTTGATAAATTACCCCCTGTAACCACTCTCAGCATTTCTGCAGCACCTCGCGAAAAAGTTATCGCTGGAGGAGCTGCAGATGATGCTGAACTTCAATTAGGCCTCAAATTAGTTGTGCAGGGTGACATTTTCCAATCATGCAACATTAGCATCCTCCCTAATTATGAAAATGTAAAGCTAACTTCTGTTTCATAATAAATTAGGCTTGTTCTCTCGATATCTAAAACACACAAGCACTCACACAGTGCAATTCCAACCAGGGCTTCTCTCCCTGTTTTGCTGATGCTCAGGAACAGACTCAGCCACAACCTTCTAAAGGTCAGGCATGGTGGGAGTGTGTCTGATGACTTGGAAGGGGAAGGGAAATCATCAAAAAAGTGGAAAAAGACACTGGAGAAAAAAAGGTTTGATGTGGTGGGCACAGCCTTAGACTTTCTTACAGCAACCAGCTTCTTTCTCCAAGGAGGGAAAAGGAGTGAGAGGAAAAATCCCATCATCTTCCTTCTCCACTGAGCTTTTGCATCTCTGGATTGCTCAGCCCATTTGTCCAACCCTGAGAGAGGTTTTGGAGTCTCCCTTCCACCACAGTGTTGGCAAACCCATAACCAAGCAAGACTGAAGCTGTGCTACAACATTCCCGATCCCATCTATTCCCAAAATATCCAGGCAGCAGACCATGCAGGTGAAAAGATACAAGAAAATAGAAGGGACAACCAGAACAAGCTTTTGTATCAAACAACAGTTTCTGTAAATGCCAAAATTACTCAAGAGTAGAAGAAAAAGTCACATATTTTTTGCACAGTCAGAAGAATAAGAAGGAAGATCCTTCTCGGAGCCTTTCCACAATGGTTGGGGAATGTGTCTCTATTTAAGAGACCACTTAGAGGTGCCTCATTATAGTTCGTGCTGGAAAAGGGATCAGGAAGTACCTGGCTCTTGCCAGGTGGGTTTTGCAGTGCTTTATGTATTTCATGGAGACCAGCAGACATTGTATATTGTAGATAAGTCAAGTCACCTTCGTGCCTGTCTTTGTGCAGGGTCCAAGCCACAGATCCACCCCTTCAGCCCTCCACACCCTATTCTGTGTCACTAAAAATAAGGGGCCCTCTACCAACAGCCTGGAAACAGATGGATTTTCATGCTGGCTGAGTTTGTGTTATTGAATTAATAGGTTGAAGTAATGCTAAAGATTCCTGAAAAACAAGGCAACTAATTATTGCATCTCTGCACCAGAAGTAACAGGGAGCTGCAGAGAGAGGCTGACAAGCAGGTAAATAATAGACTAACAAGCAGGATGGCTGGAATCTGTCACAGCACTAATGAAGGTCAGGATAAGACACCTGCATATTTTAGAGAATGAGTTGTGTGCATCTGAGGATGCTCAGATGTGACATTTAAAGACAGATCATAAACTAAGTGCAGTCACTGCTGAGAACTGGAGCCCAGGAGGGCACAGGATCTGTGGGTAAAAGAAGTAAAACAGTTTAAAAACTGAGAGCAGAAAAGGCTGGGAGTCAGTGGAGAAGCTGGAGAACCAGTAGCCTCTGGAGTGGGAAGATTAGTCCAAGGAAGAAGCCAATTCTGCTGTGGAGCCCTCAGAATGAGGTTAAAATTTTCCAAAAACTGGAGAAAAGAGAGGCAGCACTCAGCTTGCCATCCAGGGAAAGGGGAGCAGCTGAAGCAGAGAAAGGGATTTGCAGGATTCTTTTCTACAGGGTAACCTAATTCACCATGAGCACACTGCAGAGGCACTTAAATAGGGCAAGGGAAAGCACTGTGTAAGCAAGCTCACTGCAAAGCCCAGGGAATGCTGGAGAGCTCAGTCAGGGCTGCACAGAGAGTGGGCTGGGAACTGCAGCTCCTTTGCTTTCAGCTGCAGTTTTCATCTGAAGGCTCATTTATTGCTGCAAAAGCAAAAAAAAATCAGGCCAGTTTGGTTGAGTAATCAATTGAAAGCTCTGGCTCCCCTTTAGGAGCCCCGGATGTGAAAAGGGAAATGTTCTCCCCAAAACTACTTGTAAAAGTACTGAAAAGGGGTTTGGGACAAACCTTTTTTGGGTCCTTGTGGTTTTGCTGGGCAATGAATATCCAAGCTGTGGGGTTTCCCAGCAGAGCCACAGCTCTCAGTCCTCTTTAATTCCGTGTTCTACATATTGGCAAAACCCGTTTAATGCAATAATAAAGCAAAAAATGGCAACAGGGAGGGGGAAAGGTTTGCTCCCCTCAGCCAGCAGGATGTTTTCTCCTCCTGCTCTTTTCCCATGCTCTAAATAAGCCGATTTTTATCTGCCACACTTGGTTTTTTGTTTGTTTTTTTGTTTTTTTTTTGCAATTCCCCCCCTTCTCCCCCCCAGTCAATTCAATCGCAGCAACAAGCCGACAAGGGTTTTGAATAATGAGGTTTTTTTGGGGGGTTGAAGGGTTTTGCTGGCTCATCCCGGCCTCGGGAAGAGCCGCCTTTGTGTTTGCAATGCCGAGGGGGAGCCGGGGCTGCAGAGCACACCAGGAAGGATCAATACTTTAAATGCATTAACACTGGCGAGCTCCAAATGAAGTTAGTGGCTGCTGAGCATCACTGATTTCACAGTAAGTCTCAGTTCAGTTGGTTAATTTCTTTGAAGGATCAATGCCACAGCTGATGGTTACTGAAGTTTCTTCCTTCGCCGAGCGCAAGGGGGGTTTTTGAAATGAACTCTACGGGGGATCACAAACCAACTGGTCCGTGTAAGTAAGAGGAGCATGGGTAATTCCCTTAATCTGTCAAGACTAGCACGGCAAAGACATGAATCATAAAAGCTGAACTAAACCAGCTTCACATCGTGGATCTGAATTTCACAGTTCCCCTCGTTCTGTGGGGGTCAATGGAAACCGCCGGGTCCGACCTCGCCGGAGCTCTCCAGGAAATCGCACTTGAAAGCCACGGTTTCTACCCAAGCAGAATGCAACATTTTAGGGACAGTTCTTGCAGTGTTGGATCTTTAAAGATCTGAGAATTTTTAGGCAGCCTCACTGGGATTCTGTAAACTGGGATCTTTATACACATTGATCTTTTTTTTTCCCGCTGGGCTTGAAGTCACGTCTCTCTCACAGAAGTAAGATGTCTATGGGTAGAGTGCTTGATTCCCAGTCCCAGCAACATAGAAAGGGGATGGATATATGGGTGGAGAGTACAGGCAATGGTTTAAGAGGAGATGGAAGAAGATATGTTGGGAGGAGAGAGTGAGACGTGAGTTTCTTCACCAAAGTGAAGAAACTTTGCCTAGAAAGACAGAAACCTGGGGAAGCATCAATAAGAAAAATTGAGAACAGAAGAATTCATCCCTTTTTAAGGATATTTGTGAATGGGAGAAGAATAAACCCACCAGCCAAGGCTCAAGGAACCCAGGAACTCAGTGTGTTGAGTTGCATTTGGAGCTGTGAGATAATTAACCCAATCCAGACTTCCTGAGGGAGGGTCTAACTCCAGTATTCCCAGTTCAGCTGTGAGGGCTCCATCTTAGCTCTACTTTTACCATGGCTTTGGGTCTGAGTCGTTTAAAGGACAGGAATGCTTAGCCCAGAATTCCAGCAGAATTTAGGGCCCTGAAGATGCAAGTCTGTACCCACCACACCTCCCTGTGAGGTACCTGATAGAACTTTTCACATTAGTTTTCAGACATGAACAGAAGTTCATCTACCCAGGGACAGAGAGATATTAACCCAAAGCTGACCTAGATACAAAGCCTTGTTGTTATTATTTTAATTTTCTTTTTTTTTTTTGCTAATTGTTACAACTTCAAGCAAACAAAATCCCTGGCTTTACCTAGATGTTATTACTACCCGGCCTCAACCTTCATATCGTTTTCCTGTCATAAAAAATTCCTTTACTTCTTTCTTGTAACCTTGGCTGTGGCTGCCCCATCCCTGCAAGTGTCCAAGGGCAGGCTGGACAGGGCTTGGAGCAACGTGGGACAGTGGAAGGTGCCCCCTGCTCATGGCAGGGATTTGGAACAAAGTGATCTTTAAGGTCCTTTCCAACCCAAACTGTTCCACAGTTCTGTGATTTCCAACTCCAATGCGTACAAAAATAATGGGACAGCCCTCTTCCAAAAAAAAACCCCCATATTTAAATAATAACTGAGCTTTCCATACTTTGGTTTGCTGGAAATGGTGCTTTAAAGCCTTTTCTTCCCCACTGCAGGAGAGCTTGGAACATACTTGCTTCCTTTTCCAAGCTGAACACAAGAATCACAAGTAATCTTGTGATCCCTCTAAAGGTGGTGGAGCTTTAAATAGAGTTGCTTGATGTACTCGAAATTTCTTGACTGAAACAAAAAGGAAAAAAAAATAGGCAGAGAGTTTTTAATATATATTTTCACCAAAAAGAAGAAAAAAAAAACACAAACCACAAAACACATCTTGTATTTTGGGATAGGTGGCCTTAGCTTAAAAAAAGTATAATGAGCCTTGTGCTAAAACTGGAGAGCTGTCAACACTGTGCGTTCTTGCTATACATTAAAAGTCATTTAAAAAGAGAAGGGTCTAAGGCTGGGTTTGTGTGTGCACAGAACAGGTGGGAAATTTGCAAATTGCTGACAACATTTCCAAATCTGACAAAAAAAAAAAAAAGAGAGAAGGCAACAGAAAAGTTTTGGTCCCCTAAAAAGTTTGTATTTGCCCTCCCTTTTTTTTTTGTTTTTCAAAAAGCTAGAGAATATATGTTGGATTCTTGTTTTCTGACGATGGTATTAGAAGATTTTCAGTCTAAGAGGGAAAATACATTGTGTTACCATCAGAGTAGTGATATTAAAGCCTTTACTCACAGACTCTTAAACTTGTAGAGTGGTTTGGGTCGGAAAGGACCTTAAAGATCATCCCGTTCCACCCCCGTGCCACGGGCAGGGACACCATCCACCATCCCACATTGTTCCAAGCCCTGTCCAATTCGGCCTTGGACACTTCCAGGACAGCTGCTCTGGTCACCATTCCAGTGTCTCACTCATGTCTCCCTGACAGACTCCGTTGACTGGGCATGTCCATCTACGTGACAGGAAGATTTAGGAGTTGACACTCACGAAACGGTTTTCCCAGACAACAAAATCCTTCCTAATGCTCATTAGCTGGAAGTTGGCTGGCACTCTGAGGATCTGTGGAGTTGTCTAATCTCCTTTCTGGATGGCCTGGATCCCCACAGAGCTGCACAGGGCTTTGGAGAATCCTATAGAGGTTCAGGTCTCTCTGCTGATACCTCCTGGAAACAACAGCCACCGACTAACGGTGTGGGGACACGTCTCCTTTCATCACTTTGGAGTTTGGCACCTGGAGACCTCGGTGAATATCTCCCTTTTTTACTTCTGCAATTGATTCAGAGGAATGAAAAGGAGCAGGTTTGCAGCAGCAAGAAGAAAGCTGCAGGTGCTGAGAAGATAAGCACTGCAGGGTTTGAAAGGCTTTTAGGGAGCTTAACACTTGCTGAACCAGCTGTTAATTAAACAAAGCATCCATATATGTTACAAAAGTACCTCCAGTGCCCCCTAATGCTCTTCCAGCTATTGGACTAGACATGAAACAGGGGACAGGGCATTTTCAAAGCCCCCAGAATCAACTCCTACATCCTCTGAGGTGTCCTAGCCAAATTCTCAATCTTGTCTGACCTCTCTTAATTAACAGCATCCAACAGAGTCACTGGGAAACATCGTTGGGGGATTTTTCTTCAAGGAAAGATCCATGACTTATTTTTTGAAACAGGTAATCCTAATTTCTCTGGGGTAATTACTGCAAGACAGGCTGAGGTAAAGTAGCTGAAGTGCTTTTATATCATCACAGGAACAGTGCAAATTCAAAAACCTATTAATGACAGAGGACAGGGGTAGTTCAGCCTCTTCCATCCTTCACAGCTTTACAGTTCCTTAAATTCTCTCCCATGGGTGTTGTATATTCTCACTGAACTAGCAGGAATCTTGTATCAACCCAATCTGACCAATGCTGAGAAGTCATCCTTCCTTATTTCCCAGGCCATCAGCTTTGGAACAGAAGTCCATCTGTTTTATGTTGCGTGGTGCCTTCCATGTTCCCCCCAGAACCTCCCTCAAAATTCGTGGAGCACAAATCTGGTGAGGAGCAGCTGAGGGAGCTGGGGGGGCTCAGCCTGGAGAAAAGAAAGCTCGAGGGGACCTTCTCATTCACTACAACTATCTGAAAGGAGGTTTTAGGCAGGTGAGGGTCAGGCTCTGCTCCCCGGGAACAACGGACAGGACAAGAGGAAACAGCCTCCACTTGCACCTGGAGAGGTTTGGATTGGATATATAGGCAAAAATTCTTCACTGAAAGGCCTACCAGGCATTGCCTGAGAAAGTGGTGCAGTCACCATCCCTGGGAGTGTTCAGAAATCATGTGGATGTGGCAGTTGAGGGCATGGTTTAATGGTGAACATGGTGGTCAGACTTGATCATCTCAGAGGTTTCTCCATCCTTAACAGTTCTATGACTTGAACACCTGATGAAATGGAGTAATGCCACAAAGTTAAGACCCTTAACAGATTTTTAATTTCTTGAATGCTCAGCACGTGTTTTAGAGCCCCTTTTCCACTTCCCTAGCAAGAACAGCCCTCCTGCTCCTGGGTCAGGAGTCCTCAACATGCGACGTTTAAATGCTTGTAAGCAAAACCAGCTGATTCTAACCAGGATCAGCATCTGACATAGAAACTAAATAGACCTCTTTAGCAACTGGATAGCCTTATATTTCAGTGGTATTGATCCAGTGAAGCTGAAGTGTTATTTTGGCCATATTTCTGCCTGCAAAAATCTTTGATGCCATGCAAAATTACTCAGCAGACAGGGTGTGAATTACAGTCTATAGCCATCAGCAGACTCCAGTGTTAGAAAAGATTTGTTTTAACCCTCTAAAAATGGCACATGTGCTCCCAGTTCCCTTCATGTTAATCTAAATCAGGAAAAACTGCTCCCTTTGTAGGATTTGTTTCTTCTTAAGTAGGAATGACTGGAATCAGACCTCCAACGAAAACTGCAGGACTGGAACAGTTTGCCCAGAGAAGCTGTGGATGTCCTATCCCTGGAAGTGTTCAAGGCCAGGTTGGATGGGGCTCTGAGCAACCTGGGATAGTGGAACGTGTCCCTGTCCGTGGCAGGGGGTTGGAATGAGATAGTCTTTAAGGTCCCTTCCAACCCAGGCTATTCTATTCTATTCTATTCTATTCTATTCTATTCTATTCTATTCTATTCTATTCTATTCTATTCTATTCTATTC
>JAYRBT010000042.1:2041862-2081930 GCA_036023395.1 Myiotriccus ornatus
TCTATTCTATTCTATTCTATTCTATTCTATTCTATTCTATTCTATTCTATTCTATTCCATTCCATTCTATTCCATTCTATTCTAATTCCAATTCTAAGTCATCCAGGATGGGCTTATAAATGTGATTTCAGCGTGCTGGGACATGCAATCTGCACCCATGTGCAGACAGCTTTGGCTCACCCAACACCAAACACAGGACAGTTGTTTGAACACACAGTTTATTCAGAAGCAATACAGGTTTTTATTTCCCACCCAGCTTCAGGCACTGAAAAAAACCACAACATACAGTGGCTGTTCAGTCCTGTATGAAACAAATTATTTACAAGTTGAGTTCTTTGCTGCCTTTTAGCAGTGGATGTGAGCACCTCATACCCTCCTATGCCTCCAAACTCACAATATCCCCAGTCCCAGATAACATGGAACTGGGCTGTGCATTCACCCGCCTGGAGTGGCACATGGATGGGCTGGAGGAGGAAGAGAAAGCTGGGGAAAAAAAGAAGTGCTAAAGAGAGCTGAAGGATGAATTAAGCAAAGCTGGACAGCTGGGATGGGATGGTCCAGGAAGGTGAGAAGAGGGTGGGTTTGGCCCCTGTTGTCTGGTTTTCCCTTGGACTCACGTTCTGACAGGTAAGAGCTGAGCAGTTTTGGTCGGATGCCACCTCAAAAAGGGGACAATGAAGAGCAAAATCTTAATTTTATGGAGCCTCAGCTTCATTTGCTCTTTGCTCCATCCTCACTGCAGCAAAGAGCTGGGGGAGTTTGGCTGGATGAAGGAGAAGAGGAACCACAGCAAACGTCAGACAGGTCTGGGCTCGGGGCTGGGGTAACACCACACTGCTCCCTTCTAAGGAGGGAGCACAAGGAAAGGCAGAAAGGTGGGAAACCCCACAGAAAACTTCAGGACTGGTTTCAACCTCTGGAAAAAAGCAAGCCTCGTGGGT
Organism: Myiotriccus ornatus; assembly: GCA_036023395.1. Lineage (NCBI taxonomy): Eukaryota > Metazoa > Chordata > Aves > Passeriformes > Tyrannidae > Myiotriccus > Myiotriccus ornatus. The sequence continues at coordinate 2,042,804 of JAYRBT010000042.1, forward strand.
TATTAAACAGGGACATGGTGTGGGGTGGGAAAATCTTTATAAAAAGCAGTAACTCCTTTCCCACACCTGTGAACAGGGGCAATGGCATTGACCTTCCTTTGGAAAAGCACACAGGGATTTAAGGACGGAAAATGCTGCTTCAGCACTGTTATTTTTGTTCAGAGGCAGTGCTTCAGAAGCAAGAGGGCTTTTAGTAGGTTTTTTTAAATTTTTTTTTTTTTTTTATGGCTGTTCATCCAAGCGTGCTGAGGGAATTGGGCTCTGATCCCTTCTGGGCTGTGTAAAGCAGCACATGTCACACCTGTGCCTCTGTGTCACGCCTGGCAGTGCTTTGGCTGTGGAGAAAACCCACCTAAAAGGGTGGGAACAAATTAGGAAAGGTCCAGCAGAGCTCCTTAAGCTTTTGGGATGGTGCAGTGTCACTGTCCTCTCTCTGAAGGGAGGAGGGGATCCTTAGAAGCACCCAGAGAAATTAGTTGCTGTGCTCTCAGCAAGGTCTTCCCTGAGTCCTGGACAATTTTCACTTGGGGTTCTCTTAGTTCTGCCCTTCCTGCCAGGAACCAGAGACCAAAAACAGGGGACTGAGACATCACAGCAGAAGCTGCTCCCTTCAAGTTTGCAGCCCCATTTTATGCTGATTCAAAGATATGATTTTTTTTTTTTTTTTTTAATAATTAGCTGCAACTTTTCTGTGAACTGAGCCTCAGGCACTCCCGAATTTTTCCTGTTTCTGCTGTGGGAGTCCTGGGATTTATTTCTCCTGTGGCCTGTTACAAATTCAGATCAGATAGCTGGGTTTTTCCTTAAATGACCTGACCTGAGTTCATCAGGAATTTGCCTCCTCCCTAGAGCCAGGTGGATCAGGAAAACAGCACAGGGAGAGAGCACTCAGGCTAAATGTGCAAGGTGCATCCTGCAGAAACTTGGAAAACAATCCACTCCTTTACCCTACAGCTGCTTTCTCCTCCCTGCTTTAGGTGACAACCAAAGCCTGGATTGCTCTGTAAAATATTTAACTGGAGGAAATAATTTGTTTCCCTCAATCTGTTTATAGACAGAGGAGAATATTTTTTCATATTAGAGGAATCAGCACATTTTCCCCTGCAGCAGCTCCAGTGTGCTTTATATTAGAGAGAGATTGATAACTCTCCAGCACAGCACTCACAGCCCATCTCTGAAACACTGAACACCCACTCACTCCAGAGCCAGTCCCTCTGGATGCTCCCTGCACAACAGGGGAAGATTTCCAAGGCTGGGGATGGCAAAGGAACACACTTCTGGCTAAAACCAGAGCAGGGTTTGTCTCCTCTCACTTGTAGGAGAGTGGAAAAGGTGGGTCATGGGGGTTGACTGGGGGATGCATAAAAATTAATCAGGTTTGGGGGAGGATGAACTTTGGGAGGATGTTTTAGTCCGTTCAAACTGTCCTGAAACCTCAGGTCCTGTCTGATCACATGATCCTTCTGGCTAAAATCAGGAATGCTCCTCCAATTTCACCCCCTGCAAGAGGATCCACGCCGAGCCCTCAGGCCAGAGGAGGGACAGGATTTGGGCTGCCAGGCAATTTATCCTCCTCTTCCATCAGGATGTTGGTTCATCAGCCAACTCAAAGATGTTGCTGGGAGGATAAATCCAAGTGGAAGTGGGGACAGAGTGAACTGGCTCCCATTAAGGTTCTGTTGGTCTGAGCAGCAACTAAACCACTCTGCAAAACATGCAGATTAGGGGAATTCCTGAAAAAGGGGAGTGGATGGAGTCCTAGGCTGGGAGCCTCTAGATGGGAATGGGCACTGCTGGGGCTTTCCATGTGTTTGTAGAGAACAGATGAGTGGCTGAAGAGGCAGCTGGAAGGATCTTTGGGTCCTGAGCTGGTAATTCCAACTCATCCTGTGGCAAATGTGTCCAGAGCATCTCCACACCAGGGATCCTGCACTACACCCCCAACCCTGCAGTGTTACTGAGGGGTGGGAAGAAGAGGGAAGAGAGAGAAAATGGAGAGACAAGCTACTGCTACCAGAGCTGGCATTTTAATATTGAAAGGTTGTGAAATCTAATAAGAGCTACAAGGGAGGTTGATGTATTTTTTTTTCCCCTCGTGCTAGGATGAAATTGGGATTCAATAAGTAAATGTGACAAAATATGCAATTTCCCATAGATTTCATGCAGCAGGGAGCTTCCTGTGTAATAACCTCAAACCAGGATTTTTTTTCCTTGCCCCAACAAAAATCTCTTGCCTTCCATCTTATCTGAATAGTAGTTCACCCCCACAAAGTACAGCCTGCCACTTTAGCTCTACCTTATCACTGCCTGTTGGTACATGGTGAACAAAAGTAGATTTTCCCCTCTTTTTTTCCCCCCCCATAAATGATATCTTCCTTCTTTTTCCTGTGAGAAATAAGCCTGAGCTGTGAATGCAAGAGGGAAGAGCAATTCTTAGTTGTCTTAGATCTCTTTTATGGTGCTGAGGTGTAAAGAGCCTTTGAAATGTGTTTCATTAAGACCTTCTTGGTCTTTTTGCTTTCAAGGCCACACTGACCATTGTAGAGATGATGGGAAAACGGCAGCAAACCTGCTCCCATCCCCTGGGAAGAAACCTTTACCTGGATGGAATTTTCTAAGTGGGATCACATGCTGGACACAGGCTCATGACCTTGATCCACACGGTCTAACTTTGGAGTTGGATCTAATCCTGAGATTTGAATGGGAAGGCTGGAGCAGGTGACCTTCAGAGCTCCCTTACCACCCCAGTTTTTTCATGGGTTTGTGCATAGTTATGCTTTAAAACCCCTGGTGTGAAGGGTGAGCTGGAGGTGTGTGTAAATAAAGGGCACAGGGACGTAATCACAAGCCTGCATTTTCACCTATTGTTGCCTGTCAGCAGTAATGGCCTGTCCCTGTAACCCTCCCCTTGCCCAATTTTGCAGAGTGTTCACATGCCCTTAACTTCCCATTTGCTGCAAAAAAAAAATTAATAAAATTCTCTTGCTTAACCTTCTACCTGAGCTTTATTCCTACATGTGCCCCTGCCAGGACCTGGAACATGTTAGCTCAGATTGCTGCCCTGTCCTAATCATCCGAAGCAGCGAAGTTAAAAGGGATTATTAATCAATAAACAATCTCACTTTAATCAAACACGTTTTACTTTGCAGCTGAGGGGAGGCAGGAGAGCACAGGCAGGAGGTCTCAGCAGTCCACGGCAACTTCTTGAGCTGCCCAACACTTTGATTGCTCGGTGTGAGGAGAGTGAGAGCACCTTTCCTCCCTCCAACCCCCAGGAGCTCTGACTGCCAGCTTAGGAAGCACATCCAGCACCAAAGGGTGCCCAGGGTAGCTAAAAACCATCTCCCCCCCCTCTTATCTCCAGGTACAGCATAGCAGGGAATTAAATCCCCGTCACTGCGAGGTTCGAAAACCGCAGTAATAAAATGTGCATAATGACACCCTCCCTCTTTCCTCCCCATCAAAAGGCTCAGTCTTTGTTATTGCAGGCAGTTTGATTTTGTCTTATCACTTCCAGGCTGGGTATATGATGATTTTATTGGTGTGCAGTGTTGCTCTGCCTGCCCCGGGGAGGCCGAGCTTTAGACGACGACGATGCTGGAGCGGCTTCTTTTTCAGCTCTCCTCCAGCCACACTCAATTAAAAAAGAAAACCCACAAACCAGCCAGCTAATAACACTGCTCGAAAGGCAACCCTGCATTATTAAAGCTGCTGGTACCACTGTCCAACGTTAGAAGGGTCAGACTTGGATCCAGAGTCTCTCTCCTGCTAACGCTCGGCTTGGATTTTGGCTCGAAATTTAATGGCCCATCTGATTCAATGGAACTTATTGTCACTGCCAGTTAACTGGAGTTGATATCAAGGTAACAGCTTATGAGCAGTTTCTGTGTGGTCCTGATCACTGGTATTGATTTCAATAAGGTGTGGGCTGGATCCTTGACACTCTAATTCTGAAATCAATGGAGCTGGGACGATTCACTCCACCTCATCGCTGGGGATATCAGGTACGTGCCTTTAACAATAAACCAGCCATTTAAATTATTTGTGCAGTGCTTCAGGGAGCTCTGGCAGGCAAAGCAGAGATCCTGCAGATGTAGATAATATGCCAGGCAAGTGGAAATTCGGATGTCTTGAGAAAAAGGGGTGGAAGGAAGGGAATTTACTGATTCTCACTCAAAGCGCTGCCCGGTGTGCTTATTGAAGGGCAATGAGAAAGACAGTCAAGCAATCCCATCCTGGGATGTGAGCACTGAGACAAGCAGAGCATTCCCATTCATTTGGGATGGAGATGTAGGGTCAAAGTGGCCTTGAGTTGTGAGTCCTCCATGATTACTCATAGCATGTTGGACCTAACATTGATAATGGCATCCCATCCCCAGCCCAAACTTCCCCCAGAGTGCAGCAAATACAGCCAAGCAGGGCAGAAGATGTTTAGGAGAGGGAGAGTAGGTAAGGAGGGAGCTGGAGATGCACCTGCCATTCCTGGTGGAACACTGTGGAGCAGCAACTGTGATGAAAATACAGGATTTCCAATTGAAATGGAACTCTGGGTGAATGGAACCAATGAAGGAGTCTCTCTATAAAACCTAGAAATGCTCTTTTCCCTTTCATCTGACTCAGGAGAAAGTGTGATGCCTGCAAATGTGAGTCTGAGATCCTGCTCTGTGGGTAAGAGGGAAGTAAACCTAGTTGTGGGGTGATGCCTGGCTTAGGGCTGGGACTTGTTACCAGAGAACCCCCATCCAGAACTCCCCAGGAAATGACCCTTAGTGAGGGCTGTGGCACAATAAAGACAAAAACCTCCCGCACTGAAGCCTTGGAGACGTTCCTTTCCTGACACCACAGCACACAGTGATGGTTGCACGCTGAGGAAATACCTTGCTACAGCCAAAACCACTCTCCTGGACCCTCTGAAGAGGTGTTAGCTCAGAGGTGACTCTTAATGCTTTTCCCTCACATTTTTAGGTCGATGAAGTCTGATGCACTGGTTGCTGCAAGTCTTGGACGCACTAAAGAAGCTCAAATTCCAGTGACCTCCAGCCTCATTCCTCCTTGCATTTGAGCACTGGGTGGTTTCTGCAGGCAGAAAGCCACACACAGATCCTGCAGGCAGTGCTTCTCCTCGACCTTCCTTAATTCCTTCTGGACCTGCAGAGACCAGATGTGAACACGTGAACCGTTCCAGCTCACAGTTCCTCAAAGAGGGTGTTGTAAATGTTGTCAGCTATTGGTACCCTGCCACATGTCTTGTTATCATAAGACTTACTTCACTCTGCCACTCTTTCTCAATGTCAAGATCTTCATCAGATTAATTCAGGAGCTGAGTTTAGGAATAAAGGATACCAGACTTTTCACGGGCTTGGCTGGTATTCTGGGACTCTCAAGGCTTCCTCAGAGCTTGGTCCATCTCTCCCAGCTCTGGACATGGTTTCCTCACATGGAGATATCACTGTGCCAGTGCTGTGGCCTAATAAATAAAGCTGAATTTCCCTGATGTTTGCTTTTTTCCACCCTGTCTCAAGGGAACTTGGAATAACTCAGACAACGTGGCCCACGCTGGTGCTGAGGTCAGTATTGATTTACGCAGGTGGAAGACAATCATTGTTTCTTAAGGAAAGGGCAATATTCCAGTAGCTGTGAGCATGTGGGAATGACAGACAGTCATGCTCTGTGTTTATTTTCTCTCAGTAGCCTCCAGATCAGCTCAGCTCCACTTGGGAAGCAAGAGAAGGGGTTGCTTTTCTCCTACTCTCCATGCCGGGAATGGCACCTGGCGTGTGAATAATCCATCTGTCCCTCATCCAGCATCCACCAAGGGAAGAGATCCTGCAGCAGGGACTTCAGTTGCAGCTTGGGGGATAATGCAGAGGTTTTGCTTTTCTCCTGCCTTCCCAGCTGCACAGAGTACTTGGGAATGCATGTGAGGAAGAGGCTTGGAGGGGGAAGGGGGAATAAATTCCCAGTTCCGAATCACTGGTCCATCTTTCCCCTGAATCTGCACTGCAGAAATGAGCTTTCTCCCCGTGATCTACAGCTGGACACAAGCACAGCACCGCAATCTCTCTCTCAGAGACTCAATGTGACTCCTTTATAAACTCCCGGTTTGTCTCTCTGTGCCTGTTCTTGCCCTGATAAAAGTTCTCCTTTGCTGAGGAACCTGAAATGCTCAGCCCACTCTACTAGCAAGCCCCTTGAAGGTTTACACATTGTTTACAAACAGACTTTCCCCTGTCACCGCCAAAGTGGTGTCTCTTTCCCAAAGCATCAGACAAGGTGATGCACAGGGAGAGGTGGAGTGACACAGTTAAGCTCGGTCTGTTCCCTATGGATATGGGAAGCGACACATTTCCAGTAGGTAATTACATGTTGTCATTTCACTGAGCACCAGGCACTGCTCTGAGAGAAACTCTGAAGTCCCTTGAAACACATTTGAGAGAAAGGAGCTGAGGTGAGAGTCGGGAAGGCAGATTATTCCCCTCAGCCTGGGGGTAGCAGTCAGTGATGTTATCTGGGCAAGCCGGAGAGTTTTCTTCAAGGAAAGAAGAGCAAGGAGTAAAAAAACCTTTGAATTTAAAATTACAGAATCACAGAATCATTTAGGTTGGGAAAGACCTCTGAGATCATCAGGTCCAACCTTTGATCACCACCTTGTCAACCAGACCAGGGCACTGTGATGTCCAGTCATTTCTTGAGCACAAAACCATCCAACAGAATAAACCTGATCCAACAGTCAGACTTTAAGGCCCATATTTCACGGGGCATGATGCAAATCCAGATTTGCATTTGCCTCTGATTCCCCAAAGGTCCAGGCTATGCCTGGGCTGGGCTTCAGATGTCTATCCTCACATCCAAAGCTGAGGTGTGTTCTGATCTCCACAGAGCCCTCTAGATTTCCCAGTGAGAGAAAACAAAGTGTGGTGGTGAAAGGAGGAACAGGAGATGAGGAGCAGGGAAGATAAAGAACTTGTGATGAGACTTGCCATTCTCTGCTCCTTCCCTGAAACCCATGCACCTGTTCAGGGTGACAGTATCCATATCCACTGTCATTTCAGATTTGGGAACATTCCCACAAAAGGGTGCTTGTTCACACTCTCCCTCAAGGAACAATCATGTTCCCAGCAAACATCCACATGTGCATAAAAACAAGGGCAGCAGTGTGAAAAAAAACCCCCAAATTATAATTCCCTGCTTCTCCTTTGCTCCCCATCTTTCATCTTCCCTGTCTGAACTTTCAGCCACCTACTTGCCATCACTACCAGCCCTGGGGTGGGGAATAGCAAGGAAGAATTTGGAATCAACCCACTGGTTTGAAGCTGTTTATCCCAAGTAGCCAGAGAACAGTTCTGAATAACAATAAGCATTCCCTGAGATCAGAATCCATTCAGGGACAGATGAAAAGAGCTACATTCATCCCTCTGCAATGAATAATTCAGCCCTCCTGAACTTGGAAAACAGGCTACTTAGTGTTCTTTGCACAGGAGGAAGAGGATGGAGATCAGAGGGACTGAGGGGTTTGTAGGTGCCACTGGGGTGGTTCAGGCAGCCAAGTTAAAGACAACTGGGAGAGAGTTTGGAGGGGTATGAAATGCAGGAACTCTGTGTTCTCAGTTGGCCTGTTCCAGGATGAACAGGTGTAATAGAGCAGAAAGCCCCAGCTCGAGTAACCTGAACTGACTTCCATGTGGAGAATCGCAGGGAGAAGGTTTTAGAGCTGGAGTTACTGCAATCAGTCCAATAAAGATCGTGCCAGAGAAGACAAGGGGAATTTTCTGGCTTTTAAGCTGAGGGGAAAGCACAGCTCTGCAGAAGTAAGACAGGCTTTTGAAGACATAAAACAGTGTGTGTTCCATAGCTCTGTTGCTCACATCTTTAAGCACAGGATTTCAGCAGTCCCTGCTTTCATTAAACAGGGAGCTTTATTTCCAGCAGCCACAGCTCCACATTCCCTCATTTGCTTTTGGATGTGGAAATCCCTTCTCTGCCCGAGCTCGATGCTGTTCCACAATGCCAGGATCCAATCACCTCGATTCTCCTGAGCTTTGGCAGATGGAATTAGGATACAGCAGTACTGCAGCAAGACTGCAGATGGTTTCAAACAACTGATTTCAGCACCAAAACGCTTGTAATTCCCGTTTTAAATGGAGCTGGCTTCCCTGGGGGAAGTGCCTGGCTCTCCTAGGTGCTGCAGTGAGTAGAGGGAGAGACACACTCTAAAAGCCCTGTGCTAATAAAGGACATTAGGAGCAACTTGCCCTTTCTGCTGGAGTAAAGCCACTACAGGGAAGAAAATGCCATGAGGTTTCTTCATCTCCAGATTTCCCTGAAATGCTCCCAAACTCTTGGCTATTTCCAGAGGCAGAAGGATCCTGATATGTGTTTTTGCAGAAAATAGCACTGTCATAGACTTCCTCACTGAAAGCCAGGTATGGGTAGTAGAAATAATAACACTAATAGAAAAATAAAAGTAGCAATTGCTGCAGGAATAATGGTGCAATAACTCAGCCTCAAACTACACTCTCTGTCCAGGGAGCTGGTCCAGATTGCAGGGGGAAAGGATGGGACTTTTTTTTTTTTTTTTAAAGCTGGATTTGGTCTTGGTCAGACTCACTGGGGCTGCTTGAATGTTTATCCTGACACAAGAAAGGGGTCAGAGCAAGAGTGGGAAGAAGGTGAGAGCTGTCTCCTTAAGCACCTACTGCAACAGTGCTTTGTTTGAAAAGATAAGGATACATAAATTAAATATTAGGAAGAAATTCTTGGCTGTGAGGGTGGTGAGGATCTGCCACAGGTTTCCCAGACAAGCTGCAGCTGCCCCATCCCTGGAAGTGTCCAAGGCCAGGTTGGACAGGGCTTGGAGCAACCTGGGATAGTGGAAGGTGTCCCTGCCCACGGAATGAGATGAGCTTTGAGGTCCCTTCCAACCCAAACCATCCCGTGATTCTGTGTTTCTATGACAAATACAATGAGGAAACAAGGACAATAAGGAAAATCCCCACAGATTTCCCTCAAAAGAGACAGCACAAAGAATTATTTGAGGGATTAATGAATAACGATTTTGAGAATTTTTGCGATTCTCTGATTCTGTCGTCAGGTTCATGCACAGTTCAGGGGGGTGGGGAAGTTCTCCACGTGCTTGTGATTGTGAGGAGCTTCCAGGTGCCTGTAGGACTATGGTGGGATATAGACTGGGCTGTGTGTTTCCTTATCCTTGGGTCAGTGCCACTGTAGAAAGTTGCTGCCTCCTGTGACATGGCCATGGCATCACCAGGGCTGGTGGGTTCCTGTGATTATTCCCCAGCTCTTCTCTTTCACTATTAAAGTGAGAAGAAGCAATATAATAATAATAATAATAAACCATCTGAAAATGCTGATGAGGGAAATTAAGTACCTGTAGCAACAATTTAAAGAACAGAAGCACAGCAAAGGTTAAAAGAGGTTTTAAAGCAGCAAGGTCCTACCCACCGCCCAATTTTAAAGATTCATGCTGCTTCTTGTCGATGAGATTTGTGGGTTTCAAGGCTAAATTTTAGAAGAAAAACGCTTTCCAAATTGACCTGAGGCAATATTTCACACCTTTGGAATTAAAGGCATGTGCAGTGTCAAGCCCTGCATCCACAAACAACCGGCAGGGCTGAGGGTGTTTCAGCATAAACTCCAAGACTTGAGTCTTTCTTTCCTTGAAATGGCCCAGGATTCCCAGAGAAGTTGTGGGATCTCCATCCCTGGAGATGATCAGAAGCTGCCTGGAGATGATCTGGGGTAATTGGCTCTGGGTGGCCTTGTATGACCAGGGAGGTTGGACCAGGTGACCCCCAGAGGTCCCTTCCAACCTCAACCAGTCCATGATTTGGTCAAGCTGGGTGGGGAATTATTTTATATCCTGCAAGGACTCAAAATAACTATGTGGGGAGGAATTCAAGCTCTTTAAATTTTGCTCCTGAGAAGCTTTCTCTCTTCCCTCTGTCGGTGTTCTCCCGGCATTTGCAAAGCCAAACGCTGTGTCCCCTCTTTGCCAGGTACAGAACAAGGAATTCTTCCCATCTTAGGCATGTCCTGCTACAGCTCTTCCTTTTTGTAGGAATTATCAGAGGTTTCTGCTGGTTCATGCCCTGAATCTCCACCATCACAGGTTTATGAGGCTGTTGTCTCTCCTGGAGCACGGGAAATGTGTTGCCTCTGGGAGCAGAAACTCCCTGTTGGCACAACTGTGGATCCTTCTCCGCAAAAGAGAGCTGAGATGAACTGGTTTGTAAAGCAAAATAACTTGCCTGAAACATCCTTGGGCAGCTCCTGTGCTCTGGGAAGGCTGGAGCAGGAAAGGAGGAGGTGCCCAGAGGCTTTAAGCCTGGGTGGGAATGGCATTGCAAGGCTCTGCAGGGCTTCTCTGGGCAAAAAACTGAGCAAGATGTACAGGAAAAAAAACCCAAAGACATAGAAAAAACAAAGACATAGAAAACACCACTGCTTGAGGAGTTTGGGGCAGGCATCCTGAGGATTCCTGCTACACCCTGTCACCCTTCACTGCTCCCTCTGCTCCTTCCCACACCTCCAAACCCACAGCTGGGTCTCTGCTCCTGCTGTCAGTGCTGATATCACACCACAGACGTGATTTTATAAGTAAAACAAACCCCAGGGCTCCCCTCCCCAGGACAGCAGATGCCCACCAGTGGGGGAGGGTTCTGGGAACAGACCCCTCTTGACTTTTGCTGGGGGCTGAGAAGGTCTGAATTCCTGCAGCATGAAGCTGTGAAACTCAAGAATCCAGAGCAGATGCCAAAGATACCCAAGTTATTGAGGCCATGAGACAGAGCAATAAGTCACAGGGTGTTACTGGGATGATTTTGTTATCTTCATGACGTACATTCTCTCCTCCTCCCATCCCCCTCCTGTCCACATGACTTGTGGCAGCAGCAGCCCACTGCATTTTTGGGAATGAAATCATCAGGGACAGAGGCAATTCCGATCTCAAAGCAGATGGAGAGACGAATCTTGCATTTAGAGCACACTGCAGGTTGGCTTTTGCAGGCACAACGTGCCCTTTCCTCCCTCTCCTGCCATTCGGCTCAGGCAACAAAATCAGTTCATGCCAAGAAAAAAAAGCACTGGGTCTGATTCAGTTGGCTCCTTTCCCTGCCAAGAGGTCTCCCTGGTGGGTCTGAGATGGACGTGGGCTCTGTCCTGCAAAAACTGCTTCCTGCAGCACTTTGAAGAGTCATCACTCGCTCCAACGTCCACAGGAGACCCGCAGGAATCTTCCCATCTTGCCCAGTGAGTTTCAGAGCGGCGCTGGAAATAAATAATCACCGAGGAAGAAGTTTATTGAGGTGGGAGAAGGCAACTCACCCTGGTGGGAGGTTTGGAACAGCAGATGCTACAGACGGGACCGACAGGCGAGTTGGTGAAGGAAAGGGCAAACATGGGAATTGTGTTTCATGGAGCTGAAGGAAATTTGGGGCAATAAAACGAAATATTCTTGAGAGGTGAAGCACGCCTTGACTTTTTTTTTCCACAGTCTGTGGTGAAGCTGCCTTATGTTTGCAAGTGTTCTGGAGAGGAAAGAGGCTGTTTGCAGCAGGGGAGGGGGGTTTCAGCAGCAGCAAGGATTTGAATGAGAGCAGGGAAAGAACAGGCCCCCCAGCAGTTTCCTTCCCACATTTGCAGCAGGAACAGGTGAAAATATAAACACATTTCCCGGGCAAAATCACTCCTTCTCCCAGAATTGCACTGTTGCACCACATGCCATTAGTCCTCCAAAAGCAAACTGATGAAACTTCCACACAGTCAGAAGTTCCCGTAAATGCATCTCTCACCCCATAAAAATAGGGTCAGGTCGCTTGACAGGACCCCCCTTTTCACTCCTCCCCCAGTGAACAGCACTGGCTTCTGGTGACAAGCATGGCTGACATTATTTAAACATTTCAGTATTACATTTCTCTTTTCATTTTTCATCACCTTTGGGCTCCAGGCCCGGCCAGTTCAAAGGAAACAGTTTGAGGAAATGAGAACAACAAAAAAAAAATAAATATCCCAGGCTGCTACTTTTTTTTAGAATGATATGATGGCAAAATTAAATAAAAGCCTCCTCCAAATAAATGGTTATGATTTAAACAAACAGGCTGGGACACTGAGAGGGGGAGTTTTGAAAAGAGTTTGACTGGAAAATTATATTTTTCTGGGGAAAATGGGACTGACCTGGAAAATGCTTCTAATGTAAAGGTCATCCCACAGGGACACAAGAGTTGTGTCCATTTCCAAACATGGATGAGGGGGAATAATAAAGATATACCAAAGAATAATAAAGATATACTAAAGAATAATAAAGATATTTTGTCTCAGTGAAGCATGGCCAAATAATTACTCAGAAATTAGAAAGAGGTAAAGTCTCCCACACCACTTTTTCTCTGACTTATTATGGGAACTCACCTCGTCCAGGAGGTATATTTGTAGACATCAGCTATGGATCCAGCTTATGGAAGCAGGATCAGCAGGTCATGGGTGGAGAAAGATGTCCATAAACTCCTCCCTTCCTTTCCTGAGCATCCAGGATGCTCATCCACCCTCTGAGCTTATTTCCCACCTGCTGCTCACAGCTCGTGAGTTCAGCCCTGCAAGTTCAACACCTGCCTCCAGCCGACCTCTCTTCACTCAGGTTCTGTCCCTGGCCAGCTACACCCTCCTGACCTCACCCTTAATTATGGAATTACATCCTACAAAAAGGCCATAATGCCTTGAAAGAGCAAACTGCACTTGACTGCAAAATGACACTAAAAGTCGAGCTGTTCACCCAGTGCAGACGTGCTGATAAATGAGTTTAGAAATTATGTGACTCTCCCTTCAAGATCATCCAGTTCCAGCCCCCTGCCGTGGGCAGGGACACCTTCCACTAGCCCAGGTTGCTCCAAGCCCTGTCCAACCTGGCCTTGGACACTTCCAGGGATGTGCATCCTCTAAGTGCTCTCCTGCAGCAAGCAGCACAGCACAGTTGAAGGAGATTTGTGGTGGTTCCCCTCTCCAGCTGCCACAGCCACCATTCTCTGCTTCTGCTTCCTCCAAGAAGAGCCACAGCTCTGCAGGGAAAGATATCCCAGCTCCTTCAGGTCCCAGCTGGAGGCACAGATGGGACAAAGCAATGCAAGATGTTAAATTCACCACATGAGAGCACTTTGTGTGCTGGTTTCCAGTTCCCATCATCCCAGGAGATGCCAGGAAGTGAAGTGGCTTTGCCAAAGCAGCCTGGAAAACCAGTGGCAACTTTGGGAATGAGTTCTGGTTTCACCTCTTGCCTATCAGGACAGAACAGCCTGTTGAGAATGTGGTGTCCCCTCCTCACACCAAAATAGATTTGCCTCCCAAAGTAGAGGCGTTTAGACCTTCAGAGGCAAAACTGGTCCCAAAATGCCATGACTGAGCTCTCAAGTGAACCAGCAGAACATGAAAAAACAAGAAAGCAAAAAAATTCCGGATGTTTTAACCTTCTTTTTTAACCTTTTTTTAACCTTTCCTTCACAAATCACAGGCAGAGGGTTTCAACGTGGCGTCAGGGCAAGAGCTCTGGTGAACTGGACTTTTTTTACACAGCTACCAAAGTGGTTCTGCTGTGCCCATAATTTAGTTCCCCAAATTAAAAAAAAAAAAAAGGGAGTGTGGAAGTGCCCCGGGGGAGCGTGTGGTTTGTGTCTGTGCTAATGTTGGTCCAGACAAAGCCCAGAGAGTCCAGGAAAAACCTTGGAGCTGCCACAGGGGCAGAATGAATCTGTCAGCTGCACATACCACACACTTACCCCTCCTGCAAGTGCACATGGCTCACACAGCTCCTGATGGATGGGATGGTTTGAAGTTGTTGACAACAGCTTTTTGTTGTGGGGGGAGAAATGGGGTTTTCCAGCGAGTTGCAGAATGAGCAGAGTTTATTCGAGTGCTGAGAAGGCAGAAGGCAGCAGGGAAAATGGTTTGTGGGGGGAATAGCAAATGGAATGGGTTTAAAATATAAAATTTCAACTCCTTTATAGTTTGGAGAGGAGAGGAGCCTGAGAGGACAAGGGGTAGTTATGTTGAACTAATAGATGAGAAATTTAGATCAAATGTTAGGAAAAAAATCCTTCCCTGTGAGGGTGGGGAGGCCCTGGCACAGGTTACCCAGAGAAGCTGTGGCTGCCCCATCCCTGGAAGTTCCCAAGGCCAGGCTGGACAGGGCTTGGAGCAACCTGGGATAGTGGAAGGTGTCCTTGCTTATGCCAGAGGTTTGGAACTGGATGATCTTTAAGATCCCTTCCAACCCAAACCATTCCATGATTCTATGACTCTCTGACTGTAGCACTGCCCACATTTACAGCTTCAAAACACTTGCACAGCAGCAAATGAGCAGGAATCCCTTGCTCTCCTCATCTCCTGTCGCATGTGATGCTCCATGTGGGTTCTGGAACAGGGCATGGTCTCACCTGCCCAGGAATTATTATGCATAACAGGGGGAAGTTGAAGAAAGGACGCAAAGGACAGCTGAAAAAAAAGAGAATATAATACAGTGACTTCATATAAGTATTCCAGGGATGACAAAAGGGATGTATTAATGTCGTTGAAGTACTGACACTGGGCTGAAAATCTAAAAACTAACACAGGATGTTTCATGGTCTGTTAAATCACATGATGAAAGGCATTTTGAACCCAAAAAAAAAAAAAAAAAAGATTTTATATGAGGGAGAGTTGCTCTCCAAGAAAACAGACCAATATCAAATGGAATTAATACAACAGAATGGAAAAGAGATAATAATAATAATAATAATAATAAAAATAATAAATCCTGCCATTAGATTTTCACAGCCTAATTATTCACAGTGCTAGTCACTAATGGCCTGAGACATCCCCATCACAGATACCACAAACAGTCAGGACAAATGTGACTGGAGATAAGTGGCCTGAATTACAAATAATGATAAATAAGAACTGCATTTTACCGTTCTTTCATACCCCCAATCTGTGACCCTCAAAAAACTTAATGAATCCATGTGACCCTCTGGTGGCAGAAGATTTTGCTCACCTTAAAATGCTGCTTTTGTGAAATAATTAAGCAAAATATCCAATGATCCCTCAATTTCTGCCTATTAAGCACTTTGCCTCAATCTCCAGATGAAAATGCCACTGTTCTCTGACCATGCACTTGAAACTTCTCCAAGGACCTGACAAAACTTCAGGTTCTCCCAGGTTGCTCCCAGAGCAATGGTTCAAGCATTTTCACGTGGTTTGTGTGAGTGTGTGAAGTTGTGTAGTGTGTGAGTGCTTAGACTGGTAGGGGTTATCATGGTTCACTCCCAGAAGAAGAGAATGAGAAGTTTGTCACCACCCTGGAGGATCCAGGTTCAGATCCCTGACTTACACCTGACTCAAGTCCAGAAACTTATTCTATACTTTCTTTTTTACAAGTTGGGCAACTATAGCCTTTACTATTTCACATTTTTCAGATGTATTCTTTCCTTGTTGTGGAAAGTCTTAGAAAGAGCTGAGATATCAAAATGTTGATTGATTTGGTAACCCAAGTGTTTGCCTTGGAAAGGTAAAAAAAAGATCTCTGACCTAAAGTAATAAGCTAATAGAGTTTGTGTTCTGACTTTTGAGAAAGGAGGAAAAGAGATGAGAAATTCATAAATATATTCATGCCTTCAATCCACTCCAAATGATTGAACTCCCCCAGGCTTGTGAAAAAAAACAAAACAAAAACAACAGAATGCAAAGGAATTCTTGGATTTCTTGGTAAGCAAATCATTCATTAATAAAGAACACTTCATTGTGGATAGAAATACCTTCTGTTTGATTCTTTACCACACAGAAGCATCATCAGCTGCCTGGCATGGAACTTTGGAAAGGTCAAGATTAGCATTAATCATATTTTGGAATGCTGACAAAGGGTGTTTTTGCTGCTAGACAAAAAAAAAAAAAAAAAAGAAATCTAAAAAGATTATTAAAAAAAAGAAAAAAGAAAAAAAAAAAAGACTTCATTTTACAAATTCCCAGCACATTATTCAAAGCAAGAGAAAAACAATTTCCAACTGATTTAGAAGCAGAAAACCTGATTCTCTGTTGATTGGCAACCAGTTATTATTGCTCTTCATTATTTGGAAGCCGTAGCCTGAGGATGCACCCATGTGACAAACACTGTGCACGTTCTGGAATGGAAAGTTCCTTCCTAAACAGCCAAAGCAGAGCTGGGAGGAGAGGGAAGGAGTTGAGGGGTGGATTGATTTGCTCAAGGTTACTCCACAGGCAGCACAGTCCCGATCTCTGCAATCCAAATCCAACAGGCACGTTCTGGGACTGCAGGTGGAGGTGTTGAGCTCTGCCTCTGAGCACACCCCCTTTGACACCTTATTATATTATCTGTGCATTTATTTATCCCTGACAAAGAGATCACATCGTGCCAGAAGAGCCGCTTGAGCTTTGGCACAACCACCCACACAGCAGGCAGATGTTACTGAAAACAGCACCGTTTTGAGACCTAAACTCTTCACCTTCTCCAGAGCTCGAGTTCCAGCTTTCTCCGTGTCATTTAACTCGGAACTTGGCTTGCTCAGGGCAGATTCCTGGTCCAGACTGTCCCAGTGGGTCTGCAGGACCCACTGTGAGTGTGAAGGTTGAACTTGGAAGTTCATTCATGGGGTGAACACAAGACTTGGGTTGGGTAAGTGCTTGCCTGTGATGTCAGGAAAAGCATGAGAGCTCTCAATGAAGAGGAGAAGAGCAGAGGAAAAGGGAACAGAGCACCAGGAAACAGAGATGGAGCACAAGAAAAGCTTGGGAGTTGGTTGATGGTGGTCCCAGGAGTCCCACTGTCCACAGAGCCATTCCCAGCCCAGCAACTACCAAAGGGTGCCTTGGAGGTGAGCAGCAAACCTTCAGCCATAGCACCTGATCATCATCAGCCATGTGTGCCATCAGTGTATCCCTGGCTTTCCTGATGGCTGCCTTTTGGGATATGGCTGTTGTATCCACAACAAAAGCCATTCCTGGGGGATTCAAGCATATTTGGAAATACTGCACCACTAATAACATTGATAGCTCAGTAGGTTAGCCACTGCTGTCACTGGGCACCGGTGTTTCCTTCTGCCCCAGACTGACTGAAGCTGGAAAATCCTCAGGAAGGGAAAATCAGGCAGTCATGGCTTCTCCCAGGTCTGGGTTTCTGATCAAAGGGGAGAAACAGGATTGTGGGGAGATGTGGAAAAGCGACTTCACTGTAAAATCCAAGCCCATCAGCACCTTGGCACTTTGGAAGGCCACTTTCTCCAGGTACTCTGTCCATGCAGCTGAATTACAGAATAAAGCTGAGAGGATTGGGATTGTTCAGCCTGGAAAAGAAAGGCTTCAAGGTGACCTTTGCGACCTTCCAGGACCTGAAGGGCCGACAAGGAAGATGGAGAGAGACTATTTACAAGGGCATGGAGTGACAGGACAAGGGGGAACTGGTTCACATTGGAAGAGAGCGGGTTTAAACTGGATATTAGGAAAAAATTCTTCCCTGTGAGGGTGGGGAGGCCCTGGCACAGGTTGCCCAGAGAAGCTGTGGTTGCCCCATCCGTGGAAGTTTTCAGGACCAGGTTGGATGTGGCTTGGAGCAACCTGGGCTAGTGGAAAGTGTCCCTGCCCCTGGCAGGGCGTGGGACTGAATGATCTTTAAGGTCCCTTCCAATCCAGATCATTCTATGATTCTATGATAAAATAAAGCCTGTGGGCAGACAGGGAGATGTGCTGTTGGATTCACAGCACAGACATCATTCTTCCTGTGTACCAAGACTCTGGAGTGGAGGACACCACTGTAGACCCCTGTGTTATCAGTCTATAATGCTGAATCAAATAAAAGCAAGGCCTGACACAAAATTATCAGTCTCCCCTTCCACCTTTATGCCCAGTGAGCTGTGTGTGTCTCCTGCCTGTGCTCCAAAACCTGGACACTCTGCACAGCCCATGCAGAGAGAGGGAGGGCTTTCACCTGGTGACTGATGCAGCCATGGGGCATGTTCTCCTTTCTCACATGAAGTATGTTTCCCCCTTATTTCAGTGCTAACTTACCCAGGGAGCACAATAACCAGATGTTTTAATACTGGGTAAATTACTTCTTCCTACAAGAACTGCTGGGTAAAAAAAAAAAAAAAAAAAAAGGTAAAAAAAGGAAAAGAAAAAAAGAAAGCCTGGAGGGGGAAAACCATTGCACAGATTGTTCAGTGCTACTTCAAGGAAAGCTGGAATTCTGGGTAATGGTTTTCAGAGGAGGAATGCAGGCATGGAGGGGCTCGGGGGGGTGGGACCCTAAACAACTTACCTGCTCTGTTGAACAGAAGGAGAACAGGAGAGAGCAGCAACCAAGATGCCAAGGAGACGATAATGTACACAACTGCTCTGCAAGAGGTGAGGGCTGGGCCCCGTGCAGTGTCGAGGTAAATACAGGAGTTGCTCTGTGTGTGCATGTGTTGCCTGTGGGGCTCTTTTACAAAGGAGATCAGGCAGCTCTGTGGCTGAAATCACGGTGGGAGGGTGTCCGGCTCCGATGCTTTGACAGGTCGTTTGGGAGGTTGCTCAGTTTTGCTCCCTATTTCCATTTTTCAGAGGGGAGGGTGATACCTGGGTTTTCGCAGCCAGGTCTGAGCAGGCAGCGAGACCATCCCTGCTCCTGAAACGGGCACTGGTTGTTGTTCCATGGGTATGTAAATCAACATCCTGCTGTGCCTGACCTAGGCAGGACGAGGGTTTTGCTGCTGCCCGCGGGAAAAGCACTGAGCTGTTTCCTTTGGAACAGCAGGAGCTGATGCTCTTGCTCCTGAAAGTTTGGGGTTCACTTGCCAGCAAATGGAAAGATGGCGATGCTTGAAAAATGGAAAACATCCCCGCCACTCAGACCGTGGGAGGCACCAGCCCTCGGGCACAGCCCTCACTCCGGAACGTGACCGGAGTGCCTGAATTAGGAGCGCGGGTGTCCTGTTATTCCCGATGTTCGGTGTGGGGAGGGGGATCTGGAACATCTTCTCATGCACTTTGCTCTCTTCAGTGTCAACTGAGGCATCCCAGGGCAGGGTTTCTGCTAAAGTCAGACTGAAAAAAAACGGTTCTGAGAGCAGTTCTGAATATGTTTCATGACCTCCATCCTGGATCCCCGGGAAACAAGGCTGTTAGGCTGTCCATGACAGCATCACTCTTTGGAAAGAATGTAATTTGCTGCGGAGCAGTAAATGGGAAACAGATGAGCTCTATAACCCAGTAGGCCATTTATGTTACATTTCTGCAAATGCAGGCTTGAACATACGGTTGTATTTATGTTCTGGGTGTGCAGAAGGGGAAAAAAAAAACCCTCCCTAAAACATAAACCCCTGTTCTTTATCATTTGATTGCCCTGGACACTTTGAGTATAAACACTGTACTGTGCAGACAAGAAGGCAAAATTTCTTAATGTCCTCTAGTGTCTAGACCAAAAGCAATAAAGGCTCGTGCTGTCCTGTGCACCTCATTGTAATGACATTATTCAGGGGAGAACCTGTCAGATGGGTTGAAAAATGGAGGTTTCACCTTTTTAAAACTAATTTGATAACTTCATTACCCCACGAGACAGGGAAGTGATTGGAGCCAAGGCACACACTAATGTCTTGTTGAATGCTCTTTGATTTTATTTTTTTTTTTTACAACCACTGGGATCAGTCAGGAGTTCTGTATTATCTCATTATAATTGTCCCAGGAGAGGTACTTTGATAATTTTTATTACCAATGGGAATGAAAATGTATGTTTTATTTGGTAATTTCATAGTAATGGCTCCGACTCTGTAACAAACTCTCAATGAGCTGAACCATTATTATGAACTCTCTTTGAAAACATGGGATGCAGGAATCAAACAGCAAGTGCACTTACTCACCCAGGGAACAGGAGCTGACAAATCCCTTTCCATGCATTTTAAACAGGAGCAGGGGCAAAAAAGGTTGAGAGGAATAACCAGAGCAGTGGCCTGTTATTCAGCAGTGAAATCTGGCCTTCAAGACCTCTTCCAGCCTGGCCTTCCCTAATTTCTCCTCCATGGGGGATGGGATCTTAGCTACAGGAGGGCTGATGTCAGCCCAAATTTTAGCAGCTCTTGACATTTCACTTTCACTTGTTCCCTGTGTGATTTGCAATTTGTCTCAGCCCCCAGGCTGTGTCAGGGCCAGAAATGGGGCTGAGATGACCTTCCAGCCCCCTGGCTGTGCTCACCAACAACCTCAGATGAACCTCCGGGAACCTTCATAAACTTCATGCCCCATCCCTTGGAAGTGTCCAAGGCCAGGTTGGATAGGGCTTGGAGCAACCTGGGATAGTGGAATGTGTCCCTGTCCATGGCAGGGGGTTGGAATTATATGATTTTTAAGACCCCTTCCAGCCCCATTCTATGATCTCCAGTTTAATACTGGTGCTGGGATCAAGCTTTAATCACTCCAATCTCTTGAGTATTGCTTGGCCAGCCCAAAGAAGAGAAGCCAGTGGTTCAGGAGCTCTCACAGTACCAAACCCAGGGTTTTTCCTGTGACATTACTGGACTTAGCAGAAGCAAAGAGCATCCACGTGGCTTGGAGATAAGCTGGGGTGTTCTTAGGAACTGCGAAAAACCACTCATAGAGGAAAAGTCAAATCAAGAGCTTCCAAGCACAAAGAAAAGCAGCTATTTCTCAACTACTTAATCCTCCTGCTGGAGACTGGGAGAACATATTGGAGAAGTATCACCCTGTGTTGCCACGTGCTTGCACTGCTCCCCAGGCATCTGCTGTTAGCCATTTCTGGAGGCAGAAAGCTTTGTCTGACCCTCTACAGCCCATCTTCTGCTCATATCGTTCGTGGAGCAACACAGTTCTCCATCTGATAGCTCAATGTCTGTCTGCTCCTCCTGCAGTGGAAGGCTGTGCAAGCTCGGAGACCTCACTTAAAGCCTGGGAGCCACGCACTCAAAATCCCCCTGCCTTCAGCCCCTGCCTTTATTACCATTCTGTGGGTTTGCCACGGCAGAAATTATAAGGTGTGGTTGCCCCCAAAGCAATTTGTATGCTCTGACTCAAAAAGAGCCCCAGGCAAGAGCTGCCCTGATTTAAGAGAGTGAGAAAAAATTAAATATTCGAGTCTGTCGAGAATCATCGTCTTCTGGATCCAGAGATCACTTCCCCCAGATTTTCTTTATTCACACTCTGCTGGAGGTTACCACCTCTCAAGAAATAATCAATTCTCTCACTTCTTGACTCGCTGCAGCCAAAAATACATTTTTTTTCAGTAAAAATCTGCTGGTTAGTCCATCTAAACTAAGCCCACTCATTTTCACTGATGCAGGTTAGCATAACTGGAGAGCTCTGTCAGCTGACAGAAGGTGAAATGTGTTTTATGAGGGGACAGTCTGTTTTATAGAGGAATAGACTAGACTAGACTAGACTAAACTAGAGTAGAAACAGGTAGGAAAACAGCCCATGCTCAAGCAGGGCCAAATAGATCAGGTTGCTCAGAGCTTGTCTACCCAAGTTTTGAACATCTCCAAGGATGGAGAGCCCACAAACCTCTCTGGGAAGCTCTTTCCAGTGTTTGAACAGTCACACAGGGAATTTGTTTTGCCATTATATCTAATAAGAATTTCCCACGTGTGTTGCCTGTGGTCCTTCCAGTGTTCACCTCTGAGAAGACAGGCCCCACCTTCTTTACAGGGTCTCACTGGATATTTGCAGATGGCAAAAAGGTGCCCCCAAGCCTTTTTTTTCTGCATGCTGGGCAGACCCAGCTCTCAGCCTGTCCTATGCCATGTTCTCCAGGATCTTGAACCTCTTGCTGACCCCTCACAGGAATCACTCCAGTACAGTCACTCCAGTCTTTGTTTTTCTGGGAGGCCCAGAATTGGACATGGCCCTCCAGGAGTGGTCTCAGAAGTGCTGGTCAGGGAAAAGAATCCCTCCCCTCGACCTCCTGCCTGATACTACGCAATTTGCCACAAGAACGCACTGCTGACTCATGTGCAACCTCCTGGCTGCCAAAACCCTCAGCTCCTTCCCTGTGAAGCTGCTTCCCAGCCAGCTGGCACCAGCCCACCTCGTTGCACAGGGTTATGGAGTGCTAGACACAGGATTTTAATCATGGCTTGAGTGGCAAGAGCAGTTAAGAGCCCTCACATTTCTTTAAGTTCTCTTAATTAAGGGCTAATTTAACTTTCAAAGCTTTGTCATCTCTTAAGATCACCTAACCAGTGGCGTGTCTTGAAGCCCAGTGGTGCCCCCAGACCCCACTTCAGCCCCACAGAGCTCACCTCAAGTGCTGAGGGAGCTGCTAAAGCACTTCACAGGGACATTTCCCCACCAAATTCCAAGGGAGATTGCTCAGCTGTGTGCTCAGTAATGATGTCCCCGAGACAGAGCACGATTTTCCTTCAGCACAACAAACCCCTTCCAAGCCACGGAGAAGCACAGACATTCTCCCATGTTATCTCCCAACAAGCAGCAATTTTTCACACAGTTGCTATCAGGCAGACTGGTTTCTAGCACACAGATGCATTGCTTGCTCAGGCAACCAGAAGTGTCAAGGCTGGAGTTAATTGCAAATTGATTGAGTTGAGGTTACATTAAAAAAAAAAAAATATTCCAGAAGTTACAAATTCATTAGGTGGATTGAGAAAACGTTTCGTGCTTGTTCAGCTCCTCCCATTCAAGCTCTCTGTCAGTGTTCAAGAACCAATATTCCCACTATTCACCAAAGGGAAAATCTAAGCCACAGGGAAACATAAAACCATAATGTATCCCCCAAAATGTTAAGATATAGTATCTTGCTCCACCTTGAGTACAAGTACCCACCTGCCTGCAGAAAGGTGACTCAAGGCATAACTCAAAGAGCTGCCTTGATTCAGCAATATATTTAATGTAAATAAGTGAAGAATCCAGATCAGTGTTTGTGCATTTTGCTGGATAACAAACAAATCTGAAAATCTAGAGGACTGTTAACCTTAGTGTGTAAAAGGGTTTGAGTTGTTTAGTAACTCACTGCTTATATCTCCTCTCTCTTGCCTGATGTGGCACATCTCTCAAATAATCTCAGCTTTAAATTATATCCTGAGTTTATTAACCATGACATCAGAGAGAAAGCTATCCACTATCATCTTTTTCCTTCCTAAGGCTGAAGGTTTCTGCCAAGTCATCTCAAACTCTCTTCTTTTCTATTAAAAATAAACTCCACTGCATTAACTCCACTCCATTAACCTTTCCTCTTGGTTAAAGGTTTCTAAACCACTCCAGGGGCTGCTGCTTCCTATTGTTTGATCCTGCATTTAATGTGAAGTGAGAATGAGAAACCAGAGGACAGGACAGGGATGGAGAAGCTTTTCAAAGTTCATCAAGAAATGCAAAATTTTACAACCACTCAGGCCAGTTGTCAGAGCTAGCCCAGGATTCTTCCTTAGCAGGAGGAGGAGTTGAAACTGTGCTAGAAGAACACAGTAAATGGAAATAAAGGTAGGCACTGCAAACCCACAAGGCTCATCCCAAGATGCCCTCTGTGGGTTGGGGTTCATCTCCATCAGGTGATGCTCATGCTAGCCTGTAACTCCATTCAATCACAAGCTTTTTCCCAGTTTAAAGAGAAAAGTTGGCTGTTGTTCCTTGTGGGAAGTGGAGCTTTAATGATGTGTCTGTCTTTAGGGCTGGGGTTAGTGCATGGTCTAGAATGAGCAGGTGGTTTTCCCTGTGTGGATTCAATCCCTTAGCAAGCCATTAATTACAGAACATGATGTTTCCAGCCCAGATTTGGCCTGACCAGTGTACCTGGAAAATGACCAGATCCTAAGGAAGACTTGTAATTTATAGGTCTGCAATGGATTTAACAATGATAAATTAGCAAGACAGATCCCTGTGTGAGGTTCTGGCACCACTTGATGATGATAATGGGAAACACTGGGGAATCCTCCTTTGGTTTATGGACAGAACTACAGAAGGAAAAGGATTCACAAGATCTGATGCTGTACTAATATCACTGACCTTGAACAAATCACCTCAAGGAAGATTTTACAAATAACTCTGTATTGATGACTGAGAGGGCTTGGCTCAAAGTGTGGTGTGTGGATGGAACTGCTCTGAGAATTCAACCTCAAGTTTCACTAAGGGCTGAGAAAGCTGGACCTCAGTTCTCCAGTGAAAAAAAGAAAGTGTTATCCTTTTCCTCCTCATCCCTGAATCCTTTTTGCCTGACTGAGTTAAATATTCAGTCTTAGAGGGGCACTCCCCTTCTGCTTTGTGTGTGAAGAGCAGCTAGCACAGTGTCAGGCAGGACTTCTCTCGGGCACAGTTGGTCCAGCGGGTTCAAACACACCCAGGCGGCAGAGGGGGACTTGTCAGAACATCTCACACCTGCAACACCTGACACACCTCCCGTGATCTCACAGCAGGACAGCCACTTTTCAGGTGTGACCACTGGACACAACAGAACCTCATTTCACCCCCCTTTGTGCAAAGCAGAAAGAGAAACTTTCTTTATTTCTTCTCTGATGCTCCAGACTTCTGACAGAGGTTTCTGCCCCACAAAAATACTTCACAGCTTGGGGCTCAAAGCCATTACCATGCAATGTTTTGCTGCATCACTGAAGATCCTCACTGCCAGACCACCTGTACCCACCCAGGAGACAAATGTCCCCGCTCTGCCCTGCTCCTCTGGGGCTCTTGGAATCTCATCTTGGTGCTTAAGCTGCCCCCCTGCTCTCTCCAGCCACAGCCCTGCTGGCTGGGCTCTGCGATGGAAGCTCATTTTGGAAACCTTGCTGAGGTTTAAGATCGAAACCCGGCAGTTTGCTGTCCAAAGCCACGGAGAGACTTCATTTGATTTAATGATAATTTGCTATATTCATTTCAGCAGCACAGGCTCCCTAAAGGGATGGTCTGTGTTTTGCCAACAAAAAGGAAGACGTCAATAGACATTTGGATCAAAAGCTGTCCTTTGACACAAAGGAAGTTCTGCTGCAAAGTTAATCTTATTCTCAGTTCTTTGGAAAACGAAAGTAACGTGTTTTGACTTGCAGTGTGATTGATATTTTTTTTCCTCATTAGTTCCTAATCTCTTTGTTAAGTGCTGGGGTTCTTCTGTGATAACTCTTGCCGAAATCAATGGCCTGTGGTTTGGGTTATGGAGCTGTTCTCTCTTGCTTTTAAGTTTGTGGCTTGAGAGCATCTCCACCCCTGGTAATGATCCTCTAGAAATGAAACAGCAAGGTAGGAATTTTCAAGAATAAAAGGCATCAGCAGAGGCATCTCTTTAACTGGCCCATGGTCCATGAAGCCAAAATTTCTTCTCCCCATTCTGAACCAGAAGTCATGTCAGAAGAAAGGATGAACTGGCTGAGAAGCTTCTATTCCCTTAAGTTCTTGGATGAAATATTATGGCTCCATCGAATCCAGTGACCAAATCCCTCCCAGGCAGCCTGAAGGAATGTATTTCACCCCTTCTTTCAGTGCTGTTTGCTGGTGTTACCTTTTCTGCTAGAGGAATTAACAGCTGGGAAACAAAAAATCTTCTGGTTTATCAGCACAAGACTGACCTAAATATGTGTTTGAGTATGAAATAATGAATCATGGTGTAAGAACCCCTCAGGAACCAGACCCTGTGATAGGTGGGCCGGACACTGAAGCCAGACAGGACGTGCAGCATCCTCATTTCCCTGGGAAAAGTGCCACCTACAGAAACTTCCTGTCATCACTGTCGAAAACCACGCCCTGACATTTAAGTTGCTGCCAGTGATGAGCTAAAGTTGCAAAGTCCCCCTCAAGGCATCCACTTTTGAGGTCAGCTGCTGTGAAGATGACCTGTGCCTCCAGTAGAGGCATTAAGGGTGTTCTCAGACAGGACCTGCAAAGCTCATCTGCCCGTGTTTGCTTTCCAGCCCATCACTCCCCAGCTCAGAGGGAAGAGCCAAAGATCCTGGAAAATTTAGATAGCGAAATTTTGTGCAATTGCCCAGGTAGCATTAAGGCAGCTCGATTACCTGGAAACGGGATTGATGGTGCTGATGGGCCCTGGTCACAAGCCTGTGCCTGCTTCCCACACTGCCTGGAGGGTGGAGGGCCAATGGCAGGGGGACTGAGCTGCTCCACCATCCAGAAGACAGGAAGATCAAAGGTTGAACGGTGTATCCTGGGCTTTCCATGCACACCCGCACTCCAAGCCAACTCCTCTACCTTCCCTACCTCTGACCCTGACTTACAATCACAGAATCCCAGAATGCCTTGGCTTGGAAGGGCATTAAAGACCATCTAGCTCCACGAGCACTAGACCAGGTTTCTCAAAGCCTTATCCAACCCGACCTTGGACATTTCCAGGGTTGGAGCATCCGCAGCCTCTCTGGGCAACAGCTTCCTCAGAAAAAGGTTTGCATCTTGAGACTGAGTGTGCCACTAAAGGGTTTGAAAACCCAAAGGTTTGTTTCCTTTTGGAAAGCAAAGATTTCAAGTGTATTCTCAAACAACACTGCAGGGACAACTTGCTCACAGCCACGGAGCGCTGGTGATCTATATTTCATGCTTGTGATACTCTCTTCAAACAACTGACAAGCTCATTTTCTGGCTCCTACAAATAATTATTTCGGTTTGGATTCAGCCATTTTCTCCTCCCTCCAGCTTGCAACAGCGTTTCTAGGATCGTGTCAGATCCACAACATTCCGTAAATTATAAATTACAGTGGTAACCCCACACACGTCCGTCAGTGCCAGGGGGCTCCTTTCTTTTTAAACTATGTTTTCTTAACTTTTCTTGGAGATTTTTTTGCCACCTTTGCAGGCACATTCGAAGGAGTTTGGGAAATAGAAGGATGAAGGTCTTAGCCGGGTGAAAATAAGTCCCTCCAGATGTGTTTCCAGAAGGTTTTGGTGAACTCAGACAACTTGCCTGAGTATCACGTTCCCCATAACAGACCAGGAAGGAGGTCAGAAATACTTATTCATTGCCCCACATTGACAATAGAATTGTAATCACCAGAAGAAAAATTCAGAAGTGTTTCCATTGTTTTCAGAGTTGATAGTGGGAAACACTTTATTTTAAAAAATACCTCAAACAATTTAAGTATATTGTGTGTTTGTTTAGTTTTACTTCACATTCTCTCTTGCATTTTATCTTTTGGTACACCTAAACTTTTTAATCATCTCCATTGTGGAAAAGTTCTAAGTTAGAGGACTTATAATTTCACTTTCTTGGGGTTTTGGAGTGGTTATTTTTTTTGGTTTTTTTTTTTTTTGGCTATTTCCAACAAGAGAATCTGTTTGGGGGGAAAAAAGAACCCTGTTACAATAAAGTTTTTTAAAAGGGTGTGGAAAGTCAAGACAAGATTACTTCTTGTGCTAAGCAGGAAGCAGAAGACTGAGGAAGGAAAAAACAGCCCTTATTACAAAGCTGAAATAATTTTGAAGTTTGGAGGCTTTCTGCAATAGGCTCCAGAAGTCTTTGATTTGAAAGGTCATTTTTGTTTCACCAAAAACATTGGCAAAGAAAGGTGTTAATGAGATAGACAGATAGACAGAGACTCAGATTTTATTTGGATTTATATGTACGTTATCCTACTGATTTTGCTGAGGCAAATAATTCTCTGCACTGGGGAGAACCAGACTTTACATTTTAAGACAGGAAAAAAACAGGGAATCACAATTAAGCAAACTCCTGTTGTGTTTCCTCACTGATTTCTTTTGCAGTGAGCTGCCTTCTGACTCTGGTATTTAATCAGGTAAAACAATAGTTCAGCACCACTTTTCCTGTGCCTGAAATCCCAGATTATAGCAGAAAAATACGATGGAATCCCACTTTAGTCAGTGCTCTGTGATTCCCAGGAGACTCAACAGCCTCACACAGCCAAGAAAGACATAATCAAGGGACCCACCTCTTGCTGCCAACACACTTTTTATGGGTTTGGGGGCTCCAGGAGGCTGAATAAACAAGATATTTTCATTCTCTGCAGCATATCTGAAAATCAGACCACATGGACAGCACACAGTCCTAATTTCCCACACTGGACCACGATCCAGAGGAATCAAGGGAATGCTCAATGCCTCAGTGGGAGATTCCTGGCTTTGAAGGAGTTGCCTGTTTTCATCCTTCCTGGAAGGCAACCGGTGTTCCTGGGCACAGGAGCATCCTCCAGGAGCCCAAGAGCAGGAATGTGGAGTCAGAGCCGAGGGCCATCCTGGCTTCTGCCTTCTCTCTGGTGCTGATAAGCAACATGTGCCTCAGGAAGCATGTTAAGGACACAAGCCCATAACAGAAGTCTTAAAAACAGGGCTCCATTACTGTGTTTGTGCCAGAAAATGGAGTGTTTTGAGACTTGGAGGTGAGTGATACAAGGAGGGGAAATGGAGGAAGCCTTAAATCTGATTCCTTGAGGAAGAAGAGCTCAGTTGTCTCTGCATCTTCCTTTCAAACATCTATGAAACACAGTGGCTGATTTGAGCCAAATACCACTGAGACACAAAGCATCTTCCAAGTTTTGAGGAGAAGGAGCAATCAGGCAGAGGAGAGACTGATAAGAAGTGTTTGGTTCCCCCCAGATGAAGTCATGCAGTTCTTCTGGAAACCAAACTCCAGTTCTGGTGTCATGAGACTACCTGTTTTCGATGAGAAAAGTGTGATTCATCCACGCAGAACTGCTCACACTTTTGTATTGTGCCACATGTCCACCCCTCCTCCCACCTCACTTTTATTTTGCAATCTCTTCTCTTCACTTTAAGTACCCTGGTAGATCTCTGGATGAGTATTATTGCAATACACTGCTGCTGCTTATCTATTCATCATCCCTTTTCTGAGACTTATCTGGGGATTTAAAGTCTCCTTGATTGCAATGATCTTCAGGAATTAAGTGGATAAAGGAGATCTTAAAGTCCCCTATGCCTTCCAGGCATTTTTGTATCTCAAACTGAAAAAAAAAGGAGTAAACATCAATTATGCCAAAGAAAAAAATGTATCATTAACTCTTCAAATGTCCACCTGGACTCTGTGGAGTAGAAATTTTTAATACTGAGCGCTGGGAGGAAAAATTGGGTGATTGGGATAATCAAGGATTCAAAAGGAACAGTTTGACCCTTGGTCAAGGTGACTTGAAGGACTTTGGCCACGCATGTGTGGCAAAATGCACAGACTTGAATGTTAATTGACCCTTTGTGTGCCAATAACCACAACTGCAGCTCTGCCCATGCCCCTGAGAGCTGCAACACCCCCTGATTTCTGGATTTCAGACCACCACTTCCACCATCATCACCCAAACCCCGGGATGGGAGAGGAGGAGCATCATGTCCTACACTCACTGTCCTGACAAAAAAGGAAATGTGATCTGCTTAATCAGGTTTGACCTAGTGGTTTATGGTGAGCCATATGGGGATCCCAGGGAAGGAACAAGGATCATGGGACATTCACATTCCTCCCCCAGTTCTTGTCTGCCCCAAATAAGATTTCATCCACCTTTTTACAGCTCACTGTTTCCTCCCTCGGTGGGATTTAGTAAAACAGAAGCTGTGAGTGATTCACAGAATCACACACAGACAGAGTCATAGAATAGTTTGTGTTGGAAGGGACCTTAAAGCTCATCCAGTTCCAATCCCCTGCCGTGGGCAGGAACACCTTCCACTAGACCACATTTCTCCAAGCCCCATCCAACCCGGCCTTGAACTCTTCCAGGGATGGGGCAGCCACAGCTTCTCTGGGCAACCTGTGCCAGGGCCTCACCACCCTCACAGGGAAGAATTTCTTCCTAAAATCTAACCTAAATCTCCCCTCTTTTAGTTTAAAACCATTCCCCCTTAACCTATGAGTATCTACCTGTGCAAAAAGTTGTCCTCTCTCCTTTTTATAAGTCCCCTTTA
The DNA here is from genome assembly GCA_036023395.1 of Myiotriccus ornatus. Taxonomy (NCBI): domain Eukaryota; kingdom Metazoa; phylum Chordata; class Aves; order Passeriformes; family Tyrannidae; genus Myiotriccus; species Myiotriccus ornatus. The sequence goes on from JAYRBT010000042.1 coordinate 2,072,645, forward strand.
GGCCCTGGAAGGGGCTCTCAGGTCTCCCTGGAGCTTTCTCTTCTCCAGGTGACCCCCCCAGCTCTCCCAGCCTGGCTCCAGAGCAGAGGGATCCAGCCCTGGGAGCATTTCATGGCTCCCTCTGGATTCACTCCAACAGCTCCATGTCTTTCATGTGCTGAGGACCCCAGACTTGGACACAGCTCTGCAGTTGGGGTCTCATGAGGGCAGAGTAAAGGGGGACAATCACCTCCCTCAACCTGCTGCCCACTCCTCTTCAGCTGCAGCCCGGGATGCAGTTGACCCTCTGGGCTGTGAGCACACCCTGCAGGCTCATGTCCAGCTTCTCCTCCATCATTCCTGTTCCCCTGAGCCCTCCAGCCCCTGACTCAGACCCACAAAGGTTCCCCTTGCCCCATACACTTGACAGGATCTCAAAATCCAAGACAACCAAACAGCATTCCCATTTTTCCTTCCTCGCCCCAGCACAGATGTTCTGCCTCTGTGCACAGCAAGGGCACATCTGGGATGCACTTGTGGAAAAGGAAGCAGCAGACCCACAACTACTGGAGCTGATTTTGGAGATGGGGTTGGAAGGGACTATTTTTCTAATTAAATCAGTGGGGAAGCTCCTCTGAGAAAAAACCTGAGCTGAAATGGAAATACCAAACATCTGGTTACCGCTTCTTTCAGATATATCCTTGCTCCTTTCTTCCCCCCGGGGAGAAGCAAATAATAACAAAACCAAAACAACCAATAACCTCAGGTTTAACACAAGAAGATAGAGGGTTCATAATTCCTGCCAGATGCTTGGGTGACAGGGTCAGAGATGAGCAGACTCATCTAGAGAGGAAAGATTTGCTTTCTGAGCTGACGGGGCCTGGAGTCCCATAAAAGACCATATGCTCAGGCAGCCACTGTACAAGACACACGACTGGTGTCTGGGGGTGTCTCTAATTCTTCTCCCTCTCACTTTTTTCCCTAGTGCTTAATCCAGAAAAATAACATCACCAAAGACTTCTTTCCCTATTAGCAAACTGTGAGTCAGACCCTTTGCATTAAGGTAATAATTAGCAAACTCGGTGCATTAGTAATGCACTTCTAGGTGTGCTGGGAGGGCTTTCTCTTGGGAAACTCTCAAAAAATACTGGGAATACAAACTCTTCAATGCAAAGGAGAGGTCTTGTGACTGTCCCATATGCAAAGGGAAGGTTTTAGGGCAGAGTGGTTGGTGGCTCTCCAAAGGGCTGGTTACAGGTGGTGACTCCCAGGGATGGGAATTATCCTGCATTTGTTAGGGCTGAGGGAGAGCAATGAGTTTGGCACATACTGAGGTGCCTGAGCTCCCAGTCCTGATCCAGTGAGATTTGCCAGTCTGGGAGCAAGACATTTGGGAGGGTAAAGGCAGGTCCTCTTGTACTTTCCAGTCTTTACAAGATCATATCTGGGAGGACTTGAGCCACTTTTTCATAAATAAAACCATCACAATTCAAACAAGCACTTCCACAACCTTTCTCTCCAGTCTCCCAGAACTGTGAAGGAGCCAACACTCCCCTTGAAATCCTGAAGGCATGGTCCATTAGTTTGGGCTCCAGGTTCCGAAGGACCAGGAAAACTTCCCCATCTCCCAGTCCTGAACTCTCCTCAGATGTAACGACCAGCAACAGGTCAGACTGTGAAGGTGCAGGAATCTTTGTTCACTTCCCCACATGGCCCCAGTTTCTCAGTGTAACCTTGCTCAGGCTGGAAAAGGAAAAAGGGATGAAAGTCCCCTTCCACCTGCTTTATTTATTCTCTCCAGCTTTCTCTTCCCACAGGGACAAACAAAACCCATCACACCGTACACCCAGACCCAGACAAAGTTCAGTCCTCACTGAGGTAAACAGGAGTGAAAGATGAGGCAGTGCCAGCATGGACTATGATACTCCAGCTCACCACACCTAATCTTTAACACTCTTTAATAAAACCTTCCAGGTTTCTCTTTAGGGTGGATTTTTCTTCCTCCTCAGGGACACCTCATTACGCTCCTTTTTTTTTCCCCCCTCCCTGTGCTGGAAAATGTTTCTTTACAATAAGGTCGGGAAAGAGGAGGATTTTTAGCTATTGCTTACTTTACAGACCATTTCTCATCCTTCCTAGTGCTCCTGGTAATACTTACTGAGAGACAAAGCTATTCATCTTAGCACATTCCCAGCCAAGTGTGGTTTGAAGCAGTTCACTGGCACTGTCAGAAGAGATATTACTCGCTATAAAAAGCTGCCTTATTCCCTCAAGTTGCCGCACTCGACGCGTGACCCTTTTTTTGCTGAAAGATTGGCACAATGATTGCTTACTCCCAGTCACCTGGAGCTCTTCTGGCTGCAAGACATTTTATTGAAAATCACATTGTACCAGTCAATCACCCTCCCACCACCATATGCTGCTCTAGCAGGAGTCTGATCATTGTGCTTGTTTAAACTGCAGGTTGGGTGACCTTACGAGGAACGCCGTCGCCACGCTCTGCGGAGGGGTGGTGGGAGCAGCTGGGACAACTTGTCTTGAATGTTTTTCCTTGTAAACTTCATGCTTGCTCTTCCTTGTCCTGTTCCCAGGCAAATCCCCTCTGGCTCGCACTTGTTTGAGCAGAAGCTTTCGTGGTCGTTTCCGATGGGGTGATGCTTGGGAGATGGTGGGACAGCCAACTGACTGGATGTGTTGGTCCTGAAGCTGGGTGAGCACTCATAGCCAGCAAACAGGAATTAAAAATGGAGGGAAGATCATCCCAGTGAGCACCTCAAGCCACTTTGGAGCAGCAGAGAGAAAAGCAGAAGGTGGGATACTCACAACATCTCCCACCAGGCCAGGATAAGGCTCTTATTGGAGCACTGGGAAGACCCGTGACAGCCCTAAGGTCCTGGAAAGAAGAGCTGCCACAGCAAGTTATGCGCGCCTGTTCTTCGAAGGAGACACTTTCTGCAATATTTCTGTCACACAGGAGTTTTATAATAAACCCACTCAGTTTATCTCCAAGACAGCTTGGATGTGACAGCAATTTTCCTTGCCTTGACGCAGATTGCAAAGGTGTTGCCTCAGATATCAGTCTCCATCCTTGAAACCAGGACAGCTTCCCCATGCACATCCTCCAGGGATGGGGCACTGCAGGGCTGTCTGTAGTGAAGGCTCTTGGTTTGCTGTGGTCACTGCAGATACAGTTTGTAAGATCCACCATCGTCTTCACAAGGTGAATAAGAAATCATAATTCTTTGTATATGGCAACATCTCAGCATGTAGTTTAGGTAAATCCACACACCTCTATAATTTAGTCAGTTTAGGTTGGAGGAGGAGACTAAAAATACTCAGAGTCAGTGCTCTCAGGCACATGGTGGGACTGTTGAGATGTCCTGTGCAGGGCCGGGAGTTGGACTTGATGATCCTTGTGGGTCCCTTCCAGTTCAGGATTACTGTGACTGTGACAAAATATCCATTAACCAGAGTCCTAGGTCTGTAAGAATCCTGCTTGAATCCTGCCACAGCCTCTGCTGAATAAGCCTTATTGTTCTCCAGGCTTTTTTATCTGCTTTTTCCTCCCCTCTACCCCCTGAGATCCTTCCTCCCATTTAAATTCCTGAAGATGGTTTTACCTATTGGCACCGGCTCGGTCCTGCCCTCTTGCTTTCGTCACCTCTTGCCCTGAAGCTGTTCCTGAGCCTTGAGAGAGAGCAGCTACCCCTGGAAAACTTGGAAACCAGCCTGGGGACAGCCACAGCCCATGTTTTCTTGCAGGTTTTACATGCACAGTCACAGGGAGAACTGACAGCCTTGGCTCCATGCAAATCACGAATGCACATGCATGTACAAGGAGCCTGAGCAGGCAAAGTAATTACCTGCAGGAGGGAAGAGGGATTTATTTATGTGCCCAGAGAAGATGGATCTGAGCACCCGTGGGCTTTGGAAGGATTTAATGACTCTTTCTTGGCATAGCAACACATGCCCTGTAAAGCCAGCAGTCATTTGAGCTGAGAAGTTACGCAGGCAGTGACTTGATTACTGACTGGCCAGGGCTGGTGCACAGACATTATCAGGCTGTGTCTGTGCTGTGAAATAAAGCAGGACAGGGATCATCTCCTGGTCCAGGGAGCACAGCTCTCTTCCATATAACTAAACTTCTTTTCCTCACACCAGAACCAGGCAGCCTTGCCCATCCTGACTGATGAGATGCCTTGGTTATCCCTCAGGCTATGTTTGCATGTGGAATGTGACAGTGCTTAGCTGATTTTGGTCAAAAACGATGCCACCAAGCACACAAGCAAAGCCTGTGGATGGCTGTAAACAGCACTTGGATCAGTGGTCTGGCCCTGTTTGGTTAGTTTAGGAATAGCTTTGGTGAACATCACCTCTGCCCTGTTCTCCTGCGCATCCCCATCTGGCTGTCCCAGTTTTGCTGCACCAGCCTCGGGCTTTCCTTGGCTGCAGAGCTCCAGCTGTGCCCCCAGATGTGCTTGGGTCTGCATCTCCCAATGGGGAAATGAGCACACTTAGAAGGACTAGCCTCATATCTGAGCAAAACTGGGTTTTTTCCTGATCTCCAGACAGGCCTGATACCTAAAAAGTCTTCAGACAGCTGGGAGCCATCAGCCATCAGGCCCTGTTAGACTGCAGTCAAAAGGTGTGATCCTCTCCTGCCTTGTAAGAGCAACAAGTTCCCCGAAAACCTTTTCCTGATCAGTCTGATATGTGCTAAGACAGCATCTTTACCGCGTTCTTCCCTTCAAATTCCACTGAACCCCTCCCTTGGAATGTCCAAAGAGTTGTCACTTGCCACCAGTCCCGCCTGGTCCCCAGGAAGCACTGGTCACATCTTGGTTCTGCTATCAACTTTCTGCCAGAGCTTGGGAAAAACAAGTCCTTCCCCCCTGCTTTGCCTGGCTTAGTTCCTAAGACAACCCTTTCCCTGATGCACTCAAGAGTCTTTGGTTACTCTTCAAATAGCATCCAGCACCCACTTTCGGTGCTTAGAGACTCCCCCAGTAGGTTTTGGGCCTGAGGGTCCTCTATCTTTCTGCTACCAGAACACATCAGCTTGTATTGACTGGCATTCTTTGGGAATTGGTTAATTTTGGGGGCTTTTTGTTTGTTTTGTTTGTTTTTTCCCCATATGTTTGCAGTGAATTCTGTTTCCTGGTTCTAAAACAAACATAGGAACTCCAATTCTTATTCTCCAATATCCTTATTTTAGTTTTGTTATTTACAGACTTTCAAAAGGGAAATAAGAAAATTATTTTCACTATAGCAAAAGCAACTGCATCATTTGTTGACAGGAAAGTGCAAACAGACCCAAGCAGCAATGCTTAGAGGTAGGTCTGGGTCTGAAGTCCCCCAAGGACAGGAGAAGCTGTCTCAGGTGTCTTCCCTTACATCTGCTACACGGAATTGAGCCAAGGCACGAGCCTGGCCAGTGCCTTCATTAACTGCTCATTAACTGGGTGATGTAAAGGCACAAACAGGTTCACCATGTGGGGTTTTGTACTTGGACCCTGAGTCTGTGTTATGTGGGAGAGCCTCTTTAAGCTGTAGATCAGCTTTGGGGCTGGACCAGGGGAGGTCAGTGAAGGCAGAGAGTGGCATTATCTGACCGTGGCAGCTGAAAGAGCCTCTCACCATCCAGCAGGAATCCAACCCGCCGTGCTGACCTTCCTGCCCGAGAGAGGCAGGGAGCTCTGCCCTGAGCCAAGCAGGAACTGGGGAGGCACATCTATTATTTTATTGCTTGCACAAGAAATGAAAATGTTATTAATGAGTGTAATTTATAAGCAGGGGAGCAGACAAAACCACGCTCAGAGCGGGCTGCTGTGCTCCGGGAGGGCAGGGGAGGAAGCGATGGGTAGATACCGGCTATTGTGTCTGGGCTTGCAAGGTTACTTGTTCTGATAGAGCTTCATTTCACATCTATCTGAGAAAAACAAATTCCCTTTCAGGCCTTTTCATAATGAAGAATAAAGAGGCCTATTGTTACAGAAAGCTAATTGTGCTTTTAAGCCGTTCTCTGCAGCCGAGCTCTGTGTTGCTCTGGAGCAGCCCATGAGCTTGGGCTGCTGCACGAGGGGCAGTGCAGCCTCCCCTCCACACCTGTGGCTACCAGCAGGGAGATCTATTTGCCCAGGACTGAAAAACCACCATCTGTGACAACTCTTGATGTTGTTTCAGGTAGTCGCCTTGATTTTTTCCATGGTGCAGCTTCTGTTGTTGCCTCAGCACAGGGGTTCACACAGTCTGCAGGGACCATGCACTGCTGCAGGGAGGTGACTTCCACTCCAGCTGACACACCAGGGGTTTTTCCCTTATTTACCCAAATTCATGCACCACTTGGCCTGCTCTGAGGGACGTGTAATGGTTAAAAAACTTACTGTGCTCGATTGTCTCTCCTAAATTTCCATTATATTCTTTAACGTTAGTTGAGCTGAATTATAGTTAGAAATGTTTCAGCCACGTTAGAGTGGTTTTAAGACAATTTAGAGTCAGGAAATGTTACCCAGAGGGAATACAGGAAGAGCAATCATTAAGGATGCTTGTCATTAGACTTTTAACCTTCGTGCTTTCCCTGTCTCTCCCTACCAGGCAGCTCCTGCAAGGATCATTCTTTCTACAGCTTGTTCATTTATCTCTATCCTTCTGGTGTGACTGAAGTCAAACACCAATTAATGCTATTAAAGCAGAGCTGTTATGTAGGTATCTTCCACAGAAGCATCTTCTCCCTGCTGTCTTTATCCCTTTTTTGTCTCATAAAATCCCAGCAGTGTTCCCCAGACAAACTTCATTTTCCCAAAGTACATCAGGCAGCCTGGATGTGTTTTGCTCTTCCTGGTGACCCGGTGTGACAGGTCAGTCTGCTGCCAACTGAGCAAACAGGCCATCTGCCAACTCCACCTTCGATAGCCTGGCCAGCATCCTAAATTGAGGGTCAGATTCCTCAACATCAAAACACTGGCTTAAAATCGACTAAATAAAGATTAATAGTGATAACATGGGCTTCTTTTATTTGCATCCTGAATTTCCACCATTAGGCTACACTAGGATAAACATTTTTCTAGCTTCTAGAAGCTGGGCAGGGCAGACCATGAATCATGGATAAAGCTTAAAAATCTCTGTCAATTTGAGAATTGTTTTTCAGGTTTTTTAAATTATTATTCTTATGCATGGATTATCCCTGAATCACTGGGAACTTCCGAACAAGAGGACAAGTCTTGAAATACTCACAAAAAAGTCAGTGATGACTTCTTGCTTCAGGTTCCTCTCCTGCACCATTGCCATCAGCAAGTTTTTAGGTAAATGTGAGCACTCCCCACATAATTTCTTGGCAGCAGAGTGCAAGTCTCATCTCCCTGAGAAGCAGAAACAGGATCTTGGGTACTCCATGAACCCCTGTGAACCAGGACCAGCCCCATTCTTCCCATCAGTAGGCATTTGCATGGATGAAAAGCAGCCCTCCATTAAAGCAGCACCCGATTATGAGACATAGAAAGAGGACAGTTGGATATCATTGCCCTGGAAATTTCTCCAAGGATTTCTACCACGCTGTGGTCATTATTATATGATCCAAAAGATGCTTTGGCTTCCAAGGTGAGTGTTTCAGGACTGGCTGAATGGTGCCAATCAGACGGTGCCAATCCATCTGATGTCAAAGCTGAGCTTTTCCATGTGTCTTGGAGAAGTCCATCTGACTCTTTTCAATCCCTTCTGGTCTCTGAGTGGTGGTCAAGCCAATAAACAAGACTCAGCTGGAATCATCTCTATTTCACCTCGAAACTGGAAACGCTTTAATGCTCAGAGGTGGGTGTTTTTCTGTGCTCTGGTTCCAGATAACATCAAGCCTCAGGAGTTATTCAGACATCTCTTCAGTCTGGGGTTGTCTCATATCTACTCCAGCCTGCAGCCAGTCATATCTTCCACATGGGGTCATGTCTTAGAGGAGCTGCAAAATGTAGGAGTGGGGAAAATCAAGGACTTGGACGAAGTTTCCTAGAGAAAGCCTTTAATCCTGTGGCTCTCTGCACTCAGGGGAAGGTGGTGAAGGAGCCTTTCAGAGTGGAGAACTAACCAGGTCAGAGAAGCTGAGACCTTTGTGGAGATCAGTGTTTGACATTGCTGGAAGAGGGAGCACACCAGGGATGAAAGGATTTTCTTCAGGAATTACATCTCCAGTCTAAGCCTTCAGGCCAAAGGGAGACTTGACATCAATTCTGGAAGTACAGGTTATATGTCTCAAACCCTGACATGGCTGGGTTTTCAGCTTGGTTTGTGTCACTGCTGCAGGGCACCAGGTAGAGTTCATTGAAGAAGTAAATGTGGCTTGGATGGAGGAACCACGATGAGAAACAATAACTGTGTACAGACACTCCTCCTCAACAGGGCTTTGACCACCATCAGAAATGACCCAAGATTCTCCAGGTCCTGCAGTGACCCTGTTTTATTTCCCATTGTCACAGACTGGGGCCAACTTCATTTCACCTGAGATGCAGTTGCTTCCAACAGCAGGTGTTATGTCCTCTTAAACCACTCCTCCTTGTCCCTCTGTGGTCAGATCCACTCTGTCTAAGGCTCATCAAAGTCAAGGGAATTGTCCTCCTTGGCTGAAGATGAGACATTTTTCATGACCCAGCACACAGGCACAAGAGACAGCGACTCAGGAATTAGGGTGAGCTGGAAACCTCCTTGATCCAGGTAACATGGTCACTGAGCATCACCCTCAAGCTGTAAATCCCAGGACATCTTTGTGCTAGGCTGTTCATCCCAACAGATGTTTAGCCCCAATATCTTTCCATTCCTCTTCCAAAACCTATCTGCAGAGCAGTGAAAACCAAGTCTGCTTTGACACATGAAGAGCAAGTGTCGTCAAGGCTTTTATTTACTTTGGGAGCTGCAGCAGGAAAAGAAACAGGAACTGGCAAAATTTTGCCAGCTGAGATTTGGGTTGAGATTTAACCAGCTCTGCTAGAGGAAGGTGTCCATTATAGGAAGGGATGGATCTGTCTCCAGATCAGAGAGAAACTCATGCTACAAATTATGTTGATCCCTGTCATTCTGCAGGTGGATGATTTTGGAGCTGAGGCTTGTGGCTCTTCCCATCTCTTCTATCAATACAAACAAATCCTTTGCAGCTTTTTCAAGCTCCCACCAACATCAACACAGAGATTTGTGGGAGGTTCAGGGGTCATCAGAAACACTGCTGAACCTCCTTGGGACTTCATTTCTTCATCAATACCTCTAATCTCACAGAGGATCTTCATTCCTTATTCCAGGGAAGCAATATTATATCATCAGAGAGGTGGCA
>JAYRBT010000042.1:2097472-2126405 GCA_036023395.1 Myiotriccus ornatus
TCCAGCCGCTCTCACCGGCACCCCCAGGGCCTTTTCCAGCTCTCCAGCCCCTCTGGCCCAGCCTGGAGCTGCAGGGGGTTGTTGTGGCCCAAGGGCAGGACCCAACACTCGGCCTTGTTGAGCCTCACACAACCGGTCCCAGCTTGATCCAGCCTGCCCAGATCCCTCTGTAGATCCTTCCTCCCCTCCAGCAGGTCAGCACTCCCACCCGGCTCGGTGTCCCTGTGACTGTGCAGGCTCTGCCTTCTCCCTGGCCCTGGGCATTTGGCATTCAGCTCACGTGGAGTGGGAACTGCTCACAGGTTCTGCAGCAGCTGGAGGAGAGAGGAAAGTGCCCTCTGGCCTCTGTGTGCTGATCTTTGCTGCAGTACCACCATCCACAGTTTTCCAGCTCATCCCCCGTGCTGCAAAGACAGCCCCTCCACGAACGGGACATGCCCTCAGGGAGCAGCCGTAGGGATGGCCATGCTGTTCTCACCCCATCCCAAAGCACCTTGTTGTCCTCTTCCTCCCCCCACACCTCAGGTTGATGTGATTCCCACAGGTGAGGTGGGCTGGGGAAGCGAGCAGAGCTCCCCCACCTTAATTCACGCCCGCATTTAAAAGGAAAAGAAAAATTAAGACAAAAAAAATGTTAGTTTGGCGAAATTTTATTCCAGTTCTTGCCATCAGCCAGATCTAAATGCCTGGCAACCTTCAGGAGCACAACCCTGGCTGGGTGAGCAAAGAGAGTGGCAGAGAAAACCAGCAGAATTTTACAACAAGCTGCTAAAAGTGAGGAGTGCAGGGGTTTAGGGGTACATAGGTCTCTCAGCTCCTGATGTTTTTGCTCCCTTCAGCTCAGTTTTCATGACTTTCTTTGCCTGCTTCCAACTGTTCCTCAGCCCCAGCCAAGGCAGCAGCTGATCAGTACCGTGACTTGGTAGAGGTAATGCCAAAAACTGAGTAATTTGAGCTTCCCTGGAGAAAATATATGGATATTTAGATGGGGGGGATGCTGAAGGCAACTGCAGGAAAAAAGTGATTTCTGCCTAAGCAGCACAGGGTGGTCTCTCAGAGGAGGTGACCTGAGGGGTGATGGTATTTTAAAGGATCTTAAACCAACTATCTGAGTAGAAAGGGCACCTGAGGACCCACACAAGTGGTTCAGAGCCTTGATAAGAACCTCTAGACATCTCCCTAGGTGGGTACTCTGTTCTTTGCTCCTCCTTCTTCAGGCACCATACCAAAGGGGCACCAGCTTGGGAAAGGTGGGACAAAGGTTTTAGGAGAAGTTACAACCTTCAGCAAGGATCAGAGAGCAAGATAAATGTTTTGGTTAATACATGGAAAATTGTTAACTGTGCTGCAGACAGGCCAGTGACCCTTGACAGCCACATGCCTGGATCTGGGTGCTCCATAAATAGCGTCTTGCTCCCCAGCAGCAATTTGGAACTAGGTGGATTGCTCACTGCAGAATTATTGGATACTGCTGTGTTTCCCTCTTGTGGAGTATCTGGCAGAAGGCTGTTGTTTTCTGAGATTTATTTAGTTTATCTTTTTATTTTGCAATGAATTTCTTTTCTGCTGCAGAGGTAGCACAGAGGAGAGATTATCTGCCATTCAGGCTGGTGATATACCCACCACATAACTTCCGTGGTGTCATTTCTGTTTTCTCGGATGGATGAGGGTCACTTTTAGGCCCTCTTTTTGCAAGAACAAAGACTTCAAGGGGAAATTTTAAAATGTATTTCCCACAAGCGTTTATGCTAATGAAGAGAGCATTTACAGAAATCTCTGAAAAAGAGCACTGAATCATCCCTACTTGTCTTGTTTTCTGGAGATCATCCAAGACTGAGCTAATGCTTATGTTCCTCTGCAGGACTGGAAGGTCTTAGAGCCATCTCCAGAGGTTCTTCTGCTTTCATAACAGCACTTGGAGTCTATGTGTCGACCAATAAGTAGCAGTGATATTTTTAGTTAATAAAGTCACAGGTAACCTCAGTGCCTGGATGGCTCAGGTGATGGTGTCTAGGTCACAAAGCTCTTCACCTGTGTGCCACCAGCCCAAATGTGGTCTCAGGTGATGTAAAAGGAGGAAGGTGTTGTCATCTCATGACACAAGAGTGACATTTTATGGGACGTGAAACAGCTCTTGAGGTTCTCAGTGAAGAAGTCAATAATAGGCAACTGAGAATTAAATCTTATCTCACTGCCAGAGGTAGTTTGTGGCTTTAAATCAACAGCAAGGCTTAAAGGTGAGCTGATACAAAGGGAAGAATTTGTAGGGGTGACATTTCCAGAGACACAGCGGAGAATATGGGAACTACATATATAGAATATGTGTCCTTCATAGAATCACAGGATGGTTTGAGTTGGAAGGGACCTTAAATGCCATCTAGTTCCAACCCCCTGCCACGGGCAGGGGTGCCACCAAGGAGAGCAGCTCTTGAGAGGAGCAAAGCCAACTTCCCCCCAGCCATCAGCATGAAACACCTTTCCAGGACGTTAATTGGCAGAAAAGCAGCACAGAGTTTAGAGAATTCGTCGAAGACACCAAACCGTCCATCAGCAACTCCACATGCCCTCAGCAGCCCGGTGCATGGCAGAGCTGTGAGGAGGGTTGGATATCCTCCTAAAAAGCTTGTCCCGGCTCCTCGGCAACTCTAAACAAAAAAGGAGGAAGACAAAAGAAGTGGGATGATGGGAGAGAGAGTTAACTTTGAGGCTGTGTAAGGAATAACCGAGCTGGGGTGTCATTGTGCTGCACAAGTGACCTACTTTCTCTTTATCTGGCTTATCTCTGTTTGCATTGGTTTATTGATGGCAGAAGATACTGCTAAGTGAGTGGTGCTGCCAGAATACAAATGAAGGTCGAACGCAGCCCTTCTGCCCGGGGAAAAACCCTGGCAGGGATCAGGAGCAGCGCCTCCACTCAGCTCCTGGCAATTAGCAGGCAGCGCTAATGCGGGGAGGGGATGGGCTCCCAGGCAGCGACCACAGCAGTGCTGCTGCTCTGCTTCCTAAGGAGCAGGCAGAAATTAGGCAACGAGCCCTGCAGGCACACTGTGAGAGGGAGAAATGCTGGTTTAGTCCCACGGAAAGCCTGGTCCAGCCGGGGTAGAGTTTTTCCTTGGTCATTCCTTGAGTTTTGTCAGGCTGGGAGAGCACAGGGAGGAAAAGTAGCTGCTGGATAACAGCAGCTCCAAGTGTAATAGTGTATTCTCCTCTCTAAGAGGCACAGTGAGCTGGAGAGCACCTGCATGTTTCTGTCTCCCATTTTCTGGCCCCAATTATGTTATCCTGGTGTTGACAGGGCTCTCCACACGGGAAGGAGGCTGTGCTTCTACCATGCTCTTCATCCCCCTACAAAAGCACCCACCTCTGATGTGAAGCCCGTACAAACACATGATCTTGGGCCAGGAAAACAGTTTTAGGCAGAGTCCCCGGCAGAGCTTTGGCCAGTGCCACCAGCACCTCTGGCAGGGTTGAGGAGCTCACATTTACACTGCCTGAGCCCATCAGGCCACGTGATGAAAGACAGGAACGGGCCCTATACGTGGACATAAATATCTGTGCTCTGTGCCCTCAGCCTCAGAGCACGTGCCCTGTTGTGTTTCATTATGCACATGCCTATGAAAAGCCTCTTCAGGCACATCAAAAGTTTCTTCAGCCCACGTGGAAAGTACACAGACTGCAACACCCTTGGTGCCACAACTCCCACGCTGGTGCTCAGCATCCTTTTGCCTTCCCACAGGGATTGAATCCCTATTCCGAGCCAAATCAGGCTGGCAGTCACTGAGACCAGGGATGCAGCCCCCCACTCCTGCCCTCCCCACGCTTCCCCCACCTCTATCAAGCACCAAAGAAGCACCACGCTGGCTCCACGACTTGTTTCCAGGTTCCTGCTCCCCACCTGCACAGGGCTGGTGCAAGACCTGGAAAAAGCTCCTCATCCTCCTCTCTCCTCCTCCCTTTTCCCTTGCAGGAGAGAGCTCCTGCCACACCTGTATTTGCTAATCAGCTCACAGCAGGCTCTGTAATTGCCCACGAGAACAACACGGGTGCAGATGCGGTGGGGAGACGGGGGCAGGCACAAAATGAGATTCTTGTTTTCCAAACAGACACCAAAATTTAATTACGGCCTCAATAAACGGTTATTAAAACCCTCTTCGCTTTGTTGTTTTTCTTCCCCCCATTGTCTCCCGGCCCTGAGCGTTATTGAATCATCAGCTCCTGTTGTCTTGTTTGGATGCTTTCAGAAAAGCAGATGATGCAGAAAAACTGCAAACACGGTTTGGACCCAAATATTGCCTTCCCTCTCTCTCTCTCTCTCTCTCCTCCCTTTTCTTTTACCATAAATTTTCCCTCTCCTGATAAAGGGAGATAACAGGGAGTCATCAACCGTGTTTTCTGACTCTTCTGATTCCCAGTCAGGCAGGAATTCACAATAGTTTGCACAGGAGAAGGGAGGAAGGTTTGGGAAGGGAAGGTTAGGGAAGGTGGAAGGTTAGGGAAGGGAAAGGGAAAAGGAAGGGATTTGCTGCTGCCTGGAGGGCAAGCTGTCCCTGTGAGGTGTGTTGGAGCCCAAAAAAAGGGCACAACCTGCTGTAGCTCTCCACAATGGGCTGATCTCCTCATCCCCTGCCAAGGCTGGAGCTTCCCAGGTGTCTTCATCCTAAGGGAATGTCTTCTTGCCTGAAGGCAAGGAGCATCTTCCTGTCTGGTCCTACATGACCCTGTTCTTTTAGATGACCATAATAACCTCATCAGCTATGGCAGATATCCCGTGGGAAGGTCTGGATATCCCTTTTCTACAGCCCTGCTAACCCTGAGGTAGTTCAAGTACTCCTGGCTACCTGCAGGAACAATTTACAGCTTCCCTAGGGATTTGTCCTTGTTTTACTCTCAGGGTATGAGTAAGGATTGACATCCCCACTGCACTCCTTCAGGGAAAGGAGGTCATTTTTTTCCCAAAGCTGGAGGCTGGTCTTGGTCCCTGGGAGGATTCTTTGCTGACTCCACCATCCCACCTTCCCAAAGACATGGAGAGGCTGTGGCTGTGTCTCCACAGGGTCCCTGCACCTTTCCCACTCCAGTGTCTGTGCACAGTTCCCAGCCCTGATCTCTCCCTCATCCTGCCTCCACAGCAGCTTCATACGTTCCGTGCCCAGCATTCCCAAGCACTGCAACATGGGAAGTGGCACTGCTACTGGAATTGCTGGATAACAAACCAGCCACATAGACACCCCCTGCCACCACATACCCAACCCAGGGTGCCAGGCACTCTAATTGTTTTATTCACATGATAAATGGGAGACGAGACACGAGAATGGGAGCTTTCCTTCCTCCATCTTCCTGGAGCACTCTGCCCTCAACAAGAGCACCCCTCCTTCCAACCTGTGCTCCAAAGCTGCACTTAAAAAATAGGAGTTAAATCCTGTCCATGTCTGGCTTTACTGGGAGGATGTTCAGGTCAGAGGGCACTGAGAAAGCTTTGCTGCTACACCAGTATTCATTAGCACACCATGTTAGCCCTGGGCACGCATCAAAAATGTTAATCAGATGTTTCCCCCTTCCCTCCTCCCGGCTTTAATCCCTCTGTCAGGATCCCTGAAGGTTTGACATGTGCACCCCAAGCTTGGTACTATCTCTGCCTCCATCAGGAGGAGCCTGTGCCTGAGCTCCCCTGCTGCCTGCTGGGTTTTCAAGGTTGATTCCATCTCCTTCCTGCATAATCCCTGCTTGTAATTACAAATGCCAGGCATGGGGGGCCATCTGTGGAGATAAAAACTGCCCTGTTTGCTGACCAGAGCAACCAGAATTGTCTCCAGCTGTTTGCCAGCTCTGTTGCATAAATCCAAATGGCCTAAAATTGTGTATTTACATGGCTCCTTAACTCCCAGGCTTTCCACCCTGGATTGAAACAAAAAGGTGTTTATTTGCACAAGCCCTGAAGCCTGTTTGCCTGTCACATGGGTGGCAGATTTGTCTCCATCCTGTGCATCCCTAGAGCCAAATTAAAACACGTGGAGATGAATCCAGAGGGTGGGTGAGAAGACCTGAGTTCAGATACACCCTCCAGAGAGCAGCTTCCCATATAGGAATTCACACAGGCAGTGTTGGAGATGATTTAATCCGGCTGAGAACATCCTGGAAGAGTGGGAGGGAAAGGCCTTGGCACAGTAATAGGATAGCCCCCAAAAATATAGATGTAAAGTGTGAGAGCACCACCCTAATGGGATGCTCCAAGTGCCCAAAGCCTCGGGTTGAATTCACTTCCAGGAGGAGATGCCTTCTCCTCTCACTGGCCTTTTAAGACTCAGCAGAGTGCTGACCCCAGAGGTTCCCTGAGTTACCAAACCATCAGTCAGTTGATTCCCCATCTCAGTTACCCCCACGGACCACAGTGGGCCCAGTTCTGTTCCAGGTTGCACAGAGATACACCAGAACCCATTCCTGCATCACCCAACTCCCAGCCATCCACCACAGACTTCCAGCTTTTTCCCAGTGCTCCCCACTCCATCACACTGGGACCCCAATTACCTGCTGATATCTTCTTTCCCCACCCTGGTACCTGACACTCCTTAAGGTGACTGACTGATGGACCACAGCACCTTCCCAGCCCTGTCTTCCCAGACGTGCTTTCACTTAGTGCTGCATTGCCACCCAGACAGAATGGAATTATGGAATCATTTAGCTTGGAAAAGCCCTCTAAGATAACCAAATCCAACCACTAACCCAGCACTGCCGAGCCCACTATTAAACCATGTCCCCAAGTGCCACATTTACATGTCTTTTAAACACCTCCAGGGATGGTGATTCCACCACTGCCCTGGGCAGCCTGTGCCAGTCCCTGACAAAACCTGTGCTGAAGATCGTTTGACAGGAGGGGAAACATTCATCTGAGTGCCTTCAGCGTGGACAACAGCGCTTGGGCAGTGGTTTCTCTGTCCTAGGAACCAAACTGGGACTGGTTGTGGCACCAAGCACCAGCCCACAGTGTCCACTCTGGTTCACTGTTGAGCCTCCTGACACAGGTGAAGGGACCTGTTGGTGCTCTCACAGCCTGACTCAGACTGGTCCCTTTGCCCTCAGGGCTGCAGAGCAAACTCTGGCCCATTTCATCCACAAGCACAAACAGCCTTAGATCCCTTGGAGTCACCAGAGATGTCACCCATGCAGAATTTACAGTGCCAGTTGTCTCATCCTAAAACAAACACCTCCACATGACCCAGTGACTCACACCCTCATCCTGCTGATGGTGTTCATTAGATCCCTCTCGTCTGTGGTGGCAACAAAGATGCCATCTCATGAGCTGGACATTTGATGAGGTGAATCCCACCTTGACTCTCAGTTCTATCCCAGGCTGCCTGGAGATACACCAGGATCCATCCCTCCATCACCCAGCTCCCCTTCTTGGCACGATGAGTGGGTGGCCCCTGAAAAAACAGATGTGAAGTGCAACAGGACCAGCCTGAGGGGATGTGCCAATTCCCCGTACAAAGTGCTCTTGTCACGTTGCACATCACAGCTGGGCCCTGGCTCTCGCTCCTGAGGGCAGAAGGAGGCATGGATGGGCAAAACAGACCCCAAAGCAGACCCAAGGTGTCCCCTCGAGCAGCTCTGGAGGCGGTGAGTTCACAGCCCCTACAAGTGGCTTTCAGAGAGGGCCCTACACCAGGGTTTCTTCTCTTTGCAAAGATGTCCAGTTCCTGACCTTCCCCGTGTCCTTCCCCAGCCTTTGAAATCTTTTCTCCTGCCTGTGCTGAAGGAAAATTCCTCTTGCTTTTGGAAGGGTCACTGTGTGAGCAGCAGAGAGATGACAGCAGCACTCTGAGCAGCCACCAGAGATGTTTCCCAAGCATTCACCTTCCCTTTCCCCCTCCCTTTCTCCACAAGTTCCAGTTCCTTTCTCCTTTATCACACTCATTTCCGTCCAACTATTTATTGTGCAATAGCTCATTACCATTCCTCCTAGGACACCTTTAATAAAAGCCTATGCTTGCATATTAAATATTAAATTTATAAGATGTATAATCCTTCTAATTAAGTTGAATTTAATCTAGAGCTCTAAATTAGAAGGGGGAAAAAAAAAAAAAAAGTGTGGGGGGAAAAAATAAGAAGGGGAAGAAAAAGAAATAAAATCAGAAAAGCCAAGCATGGCACAGCATATCTGTGTGTGCCAACCACCCTGCAGTGACATTGTCTGCCAGCAAAGACCAAGGGGCTGCCCACCACTGAGATGAGAGAGGGCCAGAGGCTCCACAGAGCTCTTTGAAGATTCATTTCATGCCACCCACGGGCAGCACAGCCAGCAGTGAGGTGTCCAGCCGTCACAGGCCCGTCCTGCAGTCTGACAGACCTGCTTTCCCCTCCTGCTCCACCACAGGCTCCCTGCCCGAGCCTGGGTGTGCAAAGAAGGTTCAGATGCACAAAGAGACTTGGGAGCTGTGTCTTGTTGGAGGCAGAGTTTAGCTGGCAGCAAAAAGATTCAGAAAGCTCCTGACTTTGGGGAGTTTTTGCTCCACGTGACTTTCCAGCCTTTGGATTTCATACCAAGTTTCGTTTCCTTATAAAAAAACGGAGAAGCGAATCCCAAAGAATCCGTGTTCTGCCTTGGTCCTGGGCTGCAGTGCCTGCACACAGGGGTAATTCCAGTTCCTCCTGCAGCCCTTCCTCAGTGAAATATCTGGCAAACTGAGCACTGCAGTGGGTTTCCTGGATTGTGGATGTCCACCAGTGCAGCTGGACAAATAATGTCCTGACCTCTCTGGACATCATCTGGAAGAAAACCCCTCAAGGATGTTCCCAGCACAGCTGGAATAGAACTCCCCAGGCAGCTTCCCAGGGCTGTCCCCAACACCACTGGAGGTCACCAGAACTTTTTCAGCACATCAGAAAGCAGAGGTGATTAGGATTTTCCCAGAATCCTCTTTCAGTGTTTAAAGATAATCCCACCAGGACACAGGTGGCCCATCTGGAGACACATTCTACCAAGATGCGCCCTGAGCACATCTGGCAGCACTAGAGGAGTTAAAAAGCACAGTAACTGGAGTGCTGAGAAAGGGGAATGTGAATCATCTCTCCTAACAACTTAATGTTCCTTCCTATGCACTCAGGGAACAAAACCCGTGGCCTGCAGAGCATGGAAAGCTCTCCTCTTGTTGACTGTATTACACCCAAGTCGGGCTCTTGCCTTTTCTCTGTTGGTAGAAGGCCCTTGCAGGGCCAAAAAGAAAATAACACACTTACTGGCATTTTCTTCAAAGTCCATATTGTATGCATTGCTTTTCACAGGGAATTGGATTTTCAAATTCACAGGCTCTAAAGGTCAAGGATAACAGGCTATCAGCATTTAATATGCATTCCAGGGAAAAGAAAAAACTATAAAATTGGAAAGAAAGGCTGCATGAAAATTCATTTCCAAAAAACCCCAGATCAAAACATCTCCCTTCCCTCCCCACGAATTGGCATCTGCTCCTTGTTGTTGTATCTGAAATGTATTAAAAGTCTCCTGCCAGCACCATGGCTAAGTCAACATCTGTAGCACTGATTCCTGACACACAATCCTGAAGGTGAGACAGTGAGGAGGATTGTGGGGGGAGCCAGGACTTTTGTTCGGCATCAGAAACAACAGCAACAGCAACAAAGCCCGTTGTAGCTTTGTGTGTGTGTGTTCACGTGCCTGTTAGAGCTGCTCAGGTGGGTTAAGGTGTTCAAAGAGGAAAAGGAGTTTTTCAGAGCAGATTTCAAACGACTCGCTGCTGCAAGACTGGGAGGAGCTGGGGGAAAGGAGAATGTGAAGCCCTAAAGCTGTCTGTGTTCTCATTTCGGTCACACCAGGCATCCTCAGGAAGGGCAACCAGCTACCTCGAGTTCTGCTGCACGCCAGGGATGAATAAGATGGAAAAGGAAAGAGGAAGGAAATTCGCTGGGAATCTCTTATTCTTACTGATTGCATGATGCCTTCTCCATTAGCAGGTTCCAGATTTAACACCCCAGTAAAGGTTCCACCTTGTCTTGCAGGTCTCAAGTGCTGAAATAAGTCCCTTCTCATTTAAGGAATTACTTTTCTTTTTAAATTCAACATCACCTAATTCAGTATCACCTAATTAGCAAGGTAGGTGTCCAAGCTGAACAGTTACTTGGAGTCTTTTAGTAGCAGATGGATGGAGATAGAAGGTTTCTAATAACCAGAAGGTTATTAGCCCAACTGGAGGACAAAAACCTGCCCTGAAAATTCACTGATCTCTCCACTACCTCCTCCAGGAGCTCAGACGACCTGCTTAAAATAGAAATTTTGCTTTTCAACAGCTGAGAAGGACCTCTCCCTCTGAGAACTGCCCAAATCCTGCACTCCCAAACCTTGCTTTCACCAGAAAAATAATTCTCTGCCTTTCCATCAAAACCCACCCTGTGACAGACCTCTCAGCACCACTTCCCACCCAGATCACCTCATTCCCCTGGATCAGGGACACAGGGACTCACACACACACATAGATGATCCCAGCAGTGGAGCTGGGCCAGAACCCCAGCCCTCAACACAGACATCGTGACTTCTGGGGTGCCACGGGTGCTTAATCATCCTGAGTTAAGGAAGGAACAGAGGCACAGGGAAAAAGAATCCCAAAGTCCCCTTCATCCCCATTCACAGCCTTATCTGGTGTGCCACATGTGCCATAAAACATTCAGCTTGAGGAAAACCCATGGAAAATGTGCTGAGTGACTTCAATGCCACAAACAACCCGCGGTGCCGAGTGACTCACCGTGACTCGGTCCTTGGTGCAGGCAAGGAGAGGGAGGAAAACTTGGTTGGAAAGATTTCCCAGTCACCCTTCCCAGTCAGCTGCAGGGTGGGATCAGCCTGCCTGTGCTCCCAGCTCCCAGGGGTTGACAGCTGGCTGAAGCTTTCAAGAGAGTTTTGAATCTGTGGAATCTTGCTGGTCCCATCCATCTGAGGCTTGGCAGAGAGCCCCCTCCAACCCCTCCTGCAGTGATGGTCTACAGAGAAAAAAAAACCCAGATCCCTCTGGAGAGAGCCCAGAGGTTGTTTGCATAAGAAATAGTGGGATCTGAAGCAGT
Organism: Myiotriccus ornatus; assembly: GCA_036023395.1. Lineage (NCBI taxonomy): Eukaryota > Metazoa > Chordata > Aves > Passeriformes > Tyrannidae > Myiotriccus > Myiotriccus ornatus. The sequence continues at coordinate 2,108,537 of JAYRBT010000042.1, forward strand.
CTGAGTCCAGCTTGCCTTATAGAATCAGGGAATGTTCTGAGCTGGGAGGGATGCACAGGGATCATCAAGTCCAACTCCTGGCCCTGCACAGGGCAACCCAACAAGTCACACCAGGATATGGTCCAAATAGAGATCACTGAGCATTTCCAAACTGGGAGCACTGTCCAAATGCTTCTTGAGCTCTGTAAGTCTTGGTGCTGTGACCACTTACCTGGGGGCTCCATTCCAGTGCCTGACCACCCTCTGGCAGAAAGAAGAACTTTTTCCTAATACATGGCACGTGCTGATACATGAAACACAACATTTCCTAACACACAGTATGACCTGGGACACACCAATATCAGGAGTTGCACCAAGGAATCCATCACTCAGGTGTAACCAGTGTGCATAAACTGCTTACATCTCCTGGTATCCATCTAGGGGAGCTGGTTGCCAGTCCCCATAGCCCAGGACATCATGGATGGCTTGGGCACAACAGGGACCTTGTGCTTCACTTTCCCTCCTGTCCATATGGATCCTCAGGAGGAGGTCAAGGCACTCCTCAGTGTGATTATCCACAGCTGCAGTCAGGCTGGCTTTGACAGCCCATCATCACCAGCAACCTGGACCTCCTCCCTATGGAGGACATCCCTTCTCTCTTCCAGTGCCTCCCACCAGCACACATGGCAGGGTGCCTTGGGGTCTCCACCGAGAAAGGGTTAACCTGCCCCTCCCCAGGACAGAGCCAGACACCCAAAATCAACCTCTCAGCAGCTGACATGAATTAAACCAATTTCTGCACCAAAGCACAGGGAAAAGCTGGTTCCTGTTAAGGGAACATTTATGAGGGGTCTGGAGGGGTTATTAGATTGGAAAGGCTTCTGCTTCCCCAAGATCAAGGACTTCTGGACAGCAAGTCTGCAGCTCAAAGCAATACCTTGTGAGGGAAGGAAACTGCGACCAAACTGCTGGAAACAGGTTAGAAATCAGCTGCAGTCCCACAGAGGGAAGGTCTGAGGAGTGAGCTGGGCTGGATTATGTAGCACAGGGCTCTCCAATATAGAAAAAAAAAGAGAGCTGAAGGTTTCTAAAAGCTTGTCTAGTGGGATGGACTGATGTAAATTTGGTTCCACCATGCAAGGACTAAGAGGTTTCCAGTAGAACAGTCAGACCATCAGCATGACTCAAGCCAAGGGAGGGTTTTTTTTTCACCAAGTCCCAGATTCACCAGAGGAACTTTTTGTCTCAGGAGATTGGGTATAAGTAAATATGTAATTCTGAAACACACCCAGCCTGCTGCTCCATCTCCAGTTGGGCAAAGCTGGCTGGATTCAGAGTTGACATTCTCAGACATAGGGATGTTTGACTCAGGAAAATACAGTTTATTCAGGAAAAGTAATTTCTCTCTCTCACTCCATCTACTTGCTTTGAATTTTGCCTGGTGAGATAATTACTGCCCTTTTCAGTGACTGAAGTCAAGAGGCAAAAAAAACCCCAACACACCAGCAGTGAGGGAACGGTCCTGAGCACCAGTAAATGTCCAAAACAACACCTCAGTGTGCAGGGCCAGGCCAGCCCAGGGCACTGACCTGCTATTTGATGTTTCAGCCATTGCCTGCTGGAAATGTGCTCCCACCTTACAAAGTGGAGGAGATCCTCTCTTCAGTGATGAAGAAAATGTTTTAATTCACCTCTTGACAACTTTTCTCTCTGGTGAAGTCTACACCCTTCTGTGATACAAACTCCCTCAAAAATCAGGGTCTGGCTGTTCCAGAGAAACACCATCTTTGCTGCCTTAATGCACTTTGTAAAGCCTTACCTGGGATGGAAAAGAGAGGAAATCCATTACAGCTCCATTTCCTTATCTCCAACATGTCTCTATCCTGAAGGTGGGTCTGCCCAGGATTCTCATGGGCACTTCCTCAGTTTAGATCCACATCCTTCTCCCTGCTTTGCTTGCATTCACTGTCCTCCCACATGGCTTTCATCAGATGTCACAGTGTGTCCTCTCCTCTTCCAGGGCATCAGGTCACCAAATTTTTGCCATTCATTGCCAGTGTCAGTGGTCAGACTCATGAAAGATAATTGGATATATCTGAAAATGGGAAATGACAGGATAGGCGGAAATTTGGAATCCTGAGTAGTGTCATTTTCACCACAGCAGTGGAGACAGTGGGTCATTTTGGGAGAGCTCTGGTGGGCTCGTGGTACAGGGAGGTGGGATAAGGTCTTTTCCTGGCCTGTGTTACCTGCATGGTTTGGTTTCTTGAGGATACCAAAGAACCCTGAGATCCCTCAAGGTTTGCTGGGACTATGAGAATGCTGCTGGACATCTCAGTGTCTTCCCATGACAGGTTTGATTCAAACTGGGTAAACTGAGTTGGAGACAAGTTGAGCACTTCAGATAAAAGCCCCGGGGATAAGGCTGTGGAACAGCTCTGCCACAGCCTGCTCCTGGACCACATCAGTGACCCCATGTGTGCCTTAGGAAGGGGGATGTCCCTTTTCTCATCCCCTTCTCTTGTCCCCATGGGGTTTTCAGGTGGGTGATGCTTCCTGCTGCCTTCATGTGCCAGGTCCTGTGCTCCAGGAATGCCTGAGACTCTGGAGCGCTGCTGTAATTTCTGCTGTTACAGTTATTGCCTTGTGCATGTGGTTTAGGCAAAGGAAGAAGTTTAACCCTTCCACCTGCACCTGAAAAGCCACCACTTTTAGTGGAAAGTTGCAGGTTTTATGCTGGAGTGTCTGATGGGAATAGCGAAGGACCGTGGGCACTGCAAACTGAAGGCTGGAGGTAGGCAGGTGGTAATTGCTCTGTGCTGGCCGAGGATCAGGTGTCTCTTCCCTGCCTAAGCACAGGCATCCACACAGACTCCAGCCTTGTGCTCACCATCTGTTCTGGAAATGCTCCCCGGGTGAGCAGCCTCTCCTGCTTTCTCCCCTCTCATCACGGAGGCACAGAGCAGATTGAACCAGAGATGATTTCCCTGATTATTTCCTGAAGAAGAACAAGGCCACGGATGTTTCCTTATAGACCCCGGGCACCGTGTCTGGATCCTGCTTGAGTTCTGCTTCCCACCCTGGGTTCATCAGAGCTGGCTCCCGTCACGTGTAGGGTGAAGGACACTAAGAGGGCATCATGTCTGCATTGCACAACTGGCCCTAAACACACAAACCTGGAACATCTCAGCTCCGTCAGACCCCAACACAGCCCTTGCTTTTGAAGGAAGCACAGAACCATCCCCTCCCTGCTCCACTGCAGGCTCCTCCATGGCAGGAGGTGAGGGATAGAGCCATTCCCTGTGCAGCCATCAACAGAGAGCACTGACACCTTACAGGGCCAAAAAAATGCCTGGTAATCCTTCCCCAGACACCCCTCCCATGGCAACCAGAAGTGCCTTTGTGCTGGGATTTGACTTTCCTGGGGAAGCAGAGAAACAAGTGGCAAAAAGTGTTTTTCTTTTGCTTGGGCAAATGGGCTTTTTTCACTTGCCTATTTTTTTTTCTTTTTTTCTCTCTTTTTTTTTTTTTTTTTTCTGAGCAAAGCACAGTCACTCCCTGCATACTAAGCACCCTGCAGCACTCTAATTATCCACCAGCACACACAGCTCCAGCTTCTGCTGATGGCTGGAGGGAACCACTGGGAAGGCAGGCAGAGATTAGAGGGAGACTGTGGGCAGTGGGAGTGGGATGCAGCCTCCAGCCCAGGAGGTCAAGCTGAAATCCTTCCATGGCATAGAGTGGCTGGAGTGGAGTCATGCTGGAAACAGGAGGGGTGCCCTGGGTGTACCACAATCTTCCTGGAGGTCCTGATGGCTCCTTGAGGCATTGTGAGTCTCTCCCACGGTGTGGAGGATGATGATGTGATGGTGGCAGAAGGCAGTGGAGCCTCTCCTGCCAGGTTTTGGGTCAGTCCCACATCCCACCAGTCACTCACCAGTAAATGGAGGCTCTTAAATGCTGAGGACTGGGACATGAGATTCCGTGGCCTCACTTCGAATACTGAGCTGAGTTTTGGGCCCCTCACTACAAGGAAGACATTGAGGGGCTGGATGCTGTCCAGGGAAAAGAACAGAGCTGGGAAAGGGTCTGGAGCAGCAGGAGCAGCTGAGGGAGCTGGGGGCGCTCAGCCTGGAGAAAAGGAGGCTCAGGGGGGACCTTCTGGCTCTGCAACTCCCTGACAGGAGGGTGGAGGCAGGTGGGTGTCAGGCTCTGCTCCCAGGGAACGAGGGGCAGGATGAGAAGAATGCAATCATAGAATCACAGAATCACTGAGGTTGGAAAAGCCCTCTAAGACCATTAAGTACAACCATGAATAGAGAAAATGACTTCATTTTCCCCTGATTGCACCGGGGAAGTTTAGATTGAATAGCAGGAAATATTTCTTCATGGAAAGGGTTACCAAGGATTGGAACAGGCTGCCCAGGGCAGTAGTGGAGTCACCATCCCTGGATGTGTTTAAAAGATGTGTAGATGTGGCACTTGGGGACATGGGTCAGTGGTGGCCTTGGCAGTGCTGGGTTAATGACTGGACTGGATGATCTTAGAGGGCTTTTCCAACCTCAGTGTCTCTACAGTTCCATGGGGAGCCAGGAGGACTGAGCTGAGCAATGGGCCAACATTTTTTGATGGTATCCCATGGGAGTTTTCTTATGAAAAAAGTGTGTCTGTTTTCAGGAATGACACCTCCTGAACACCCAGGGGCACAGGTATTGTGGAGCTGTGGGACAAACAGCCAGGAACTTCTGTTAGGGAGCTGTCCTCTCGTGCTGACAGGTGAAAAGCAAGGAAAATTAAGCCATTTTCTTCCCTCTTTCATACTCCTCAGACAAGACAAACTGGGTTTCTGCAGTGATTGTTTCTCATTTAATCTGTCCTGGTTCCTAAAGCTTTAATTAGGGCCCTACTGGGGTCTCACATGATGCTCACAGACAGTGATTTCAGAAGAGGTCTAATGCATTTCCATTCAGACCAAGAAAAAATGCGAAATGAGGGAACTCAGAGCTGAAATCCCATCAGGTTTCAGCCAAAGGACCAGAGAAGGGAATCCTTCTTCATAAGAAACTCTAATTGTAATGGGTGTCTACCAGAAAAAGCCAAGTCCTGCCTGCAAAGGGGGCATGGCCAGAGTCCAGTTCTGTGTGATGGATGTTTTCAGAGTAAAGAGAGCCCCTGGCTGAGGCAGACTCAGACCCAGGAGATGAGGAACTCTGTGGAATAGGGAATAATTCAAGGCTAGAAAGGACCTTTCAGACCACTCTGAGCTGCTACATTGCCCGTAGCAGGAAATCACAGTCACTGCTTCTCACATAAACCATCTCCAGAACTTCCTTCTGCATCCATTTTTGACTAGGGGACAGCCCACAGTCCCTTTGGGGTGAGGAATTCAGTGATTCCTTTGGCAGGTTATTCTGATAGTCTCAAAATGAGCCTTTAAAATTTCTTCTTTGTATTTCTCATTTGCATTTTATTATGTTCACTTCCAGGAAGCAGCAACTTTGCTTTGCCATAAGAGAGGCATGAGCAGGACGCCCTGCAGTGTTGTATTCTGTTCATTAGTCCATTAAAGGCATTAAATTCCAAATTTTATGCCATCTACAGCTTTGATCCTGATAGTTAAGTTCTGAAAGAACCTTGATATGTGTTACCATGCAGTGCCAAGCCTCAGCCCTGCCTGGGCTCTTCCAGGCTGCTGTGAATCTAAGCTGCTGTGAGATCCCTCCAGTGTCTCCCAGACCATCTCTCCCAGTGTCCCATTAGGATATGATTCCCAGATCTTCATCTGAACCTTCCTTGATTTTATTGTAGAGCTGCCTTGTGGAGAAAAGCACATTCTTTTCCTTTCTGGGCTGTTCTTTGGCAGATTGACAGGTGGTGCCCCCTCCTCAGTGGATGAAACACTCCTAATTCCTCCACCTTTCCTCCCTGGACAGGGAGCCCTGGGATCACTCTCCTCTTGATTTTCTCTAATGGGTCCATCTAAATGTCATAACTGAGCTGAGGGCCTCGCATTGATCCATCGAGTGGAAGGATTGCGCTGAGATTAAGTAACCACAGACAAGGCCGTGGCACTCAATCTTCCCTCCACGGAGGCATCAGGAGGGTGAACTGTCAGCTAAAATACCTCTGACCATTTTAAAACCCGAAGAGATACGTGTTTCCATCTTCATAACCAGCCTTGCATGATGCATCCAAGCTCCTGTTTATTAGCCTGGCAAGAGCAATCTACTGCGGTCCCAACAAATGTAAAACAGACTGTCTTTTCTTTCTTTCTTTTTTTTTTTCTTTTGTTTTCATTGTTTTCCTAGCCTTTTTTTTTCCCCCCTTTTCATAAAAGCAATAAGCCCTGAATAATCTCAACATCACCATTGGCTTTATTGGTTAATCAAAAGCCTTTTTTCCCCTTCTGAACTCAAGCCAAGCTCTTAACTTCATATTTAATGGGCAGATATTTTCTCCAAATGCTCTTTTTTCATTCCCATAAGCTAACTATGCTATGGATAATGGCTCCTTTTTCCTGTTGAAGTGGGTTCTTTATCTACCTATAGGTTCCAGCTGATATAAATCCCTCCTTTTCAAGATGTGTAGACAGACAATATTCCTAAGTGGGAGACAGGCTGCATCTGTCCTTGAAACCTCTCCCTTGGTTGTTTTTGTTTTGCTTTTCCCCAACCCATATGAGAAACTTAAGTTTGTTACCTTTAAACAATTTTATATGTATATATATTTATTTTATTATTTATTTTATATACGTGTGTATGTTGTTTATTTATTTAATTATTTTATATAATTTATTTATGTGTTTTCTGCCTAAGCCCCAGTGAATATCCATCACCAGGCCTGAAAAGACCTCACACTACCAAGTTCCACCCTTCTTGGGAAGGAGAGGACACCCCAAAAGACCTCTCTCTGCCACTCGAGGTGGGCACCAGCACCACAGTGGGTGGGTTCCCAGTGGGTGCCAACACCACAGGGTGGGCTCTCAGTGCAGCATTTTAGAACAGAACAGGATGAAACAGAAGTGTCAGGGAACAGCTCTTACGGACAGACGTTCCCAACAAACAAGTTCCAGGGAGTTACCAGGAGGAAGGGGTTGGATAAGTGACCTTCGTGCTCATCCAAGAGCCGGGTCCTCAATCAGCTCCTTGCACCGGCTCCTTTTACTCCCTTATCCCACTGACCAACCAAAGCCACCCACACATCTGTCCAACCACACAAGAAAAATCCCTGGGACCTCCTTAACAAGGCAACGCCAGGATAAGATCCACCAGCCTGGAGAGCAGTGTCACTGCTGTGCCGCCTGCACAGAGCACATCAGCCACCAAACTTGATCCGGCTGAACCCCATCCTGGGAATTCTGGGCTCCAAAGTGTCTGACTCAGGCTTTCACAGGCAAACGAGTAATGAGAATGTCTGTGCTTTAGGTGGCTTCAGAAGCACCAGCCTTCTGCAGAAGAGCACTTCATAAATGAATGTTTTTTACTCAGAGATTATTTTTTTCATCTCCTGTGCTTGTGGTTTTTTTTCTGAGCTCATTACTGGCTTGGCTGTTAATCCCTTCCACGACTCTATCCCTCATCTTCAGGGGCAGTTTAACAGTCCCTCTGCCTGTGAAAGGGGCTTCAGATCTGGGATCACAAAGCATTAATTATGGATCTGCAGTATCAACTCCGTGCCACTTGCCACATTCACAAGCTGCCAGAAATCAATGGGCAGTTTGTGAGAGCTGCTGGCTGTGATTTAAGGCTCCTTCACAAGGAGGAGTTGGGAAACCTCTGCAGGACTTTTCGGAGAGAGGTCTGGTGCGTGGGAGGTCACTGATGGCTTGTGACACCACTATTTGGAGGGAAAATCAGGTCAGCTTGGTTGTGAGGTTGTCTTTTCACTTGAGCATCCAGGGATGAGCAAACACTTGGATCTGACCCCAGACAGCAGCATACCCCCCATGTGAAAGTCTGGTTTCACAAAACCTCCTGAACTGGTCTAAAAATCCCTTGACCTTGCCCCTTCCTCGCTCAAACCTCATCCTTGGTGTCAGTCTGGCCCCTGCACAATAGCTCATTTTGCCAGTTCAGGTCTCTGAAGGGGAATAAAACAAACCCAACCAGGAAAAAAACCCTGGCTTTCAAGTAGGTTAATGTCTTGAACTGGTCCAGCACGTGGCCAGGCAAACACCCACACCAGATCAGAGGGAAGGAAACCTGTTGATATTTTTTTATTATTATTTTTTAACATTGTTCTGTTCTAATGCTGCCTGGAGTCCTCACACAGCACCTCCTGCCTTGTGCAAAACGCTGCCCAAACCCTTCCCGAACTCCAGTTCCAGCTCTCCAAGGCAGCTCCCGGCCCTTACAGATAACGCTGGAAAAGGTTTTACAGCACCTGCGTGGACAGATAAAAAAAATAATGGTGAATTCAGAACCAGAAACCGAGCCTCCTGTGCCCCCAGCATCTTTCTTCTCCTCCCAAGGTTGGTGGCAGTGGGTCCCGTCACTGTGGCAGCCAAGAGGTGTGTGTAGGAGGATGGTGGAAGAAGGTGCTGGATGGTGGTGGGAGATGCTCTCTGGGGTCTGCCCGGCAGAGAAACTTGCAGAGCACAAACCTTAAAGGACTCGTGACGAGCTGAGCACACGGCGCAGTCAGACCAAGCCCGGAGGGTGTTGCTGCCCTCTCCTGCCGAACCAAGGACCCACCTTGCCAAAGCCGAGGTGCCGGTGGGGCAGGGGCTTGGTCACAGATGTTCACGTCCCTTTACCGTGAAGCTCCCAAATGTAACATTTCTCCAGGGTCTGCTCCACGCAAAGCCACCCACTGCCTTAGTTAAGCCTCTGGGGGAAAAAAACAGGGGCCGAACGACGGGAACCCCTTGGGTACATCCTGGAAAAGGGAGGAATTCCACTGCAAAAAGCTCCGTTTGATGGAGTCTTGGCTTGCAGCGAGGAAGCAATGTCCCATCTCCTGTCCAGCCTGGCTTTCTCCTCCCCCCAGCTTTGCAGTGAGGTCCCTAGAACGGCTCCGGGGGCCTTCTGCCCACTGTCGCCAGTGGATGCGCCCTAAGGAAGGGCCGGGATGTTCCAGGAGGAGGCTGAATTCCCGGGTGGGGGGAGGCATCACCTTGCGCCTGGCTGCGCTCTGCGCAGCACGTTGCTGCCACCGTGAGTCCAGAGGCGTGGACTGTATGCAGGGAACAGAGGCACCAGGACACCTGTGGAAAGGTTCTAAATGATCCCCTGGAGCAGGGACTCCATTCCCCTCATTCATGGGATAAGGAGCTGCAAGAACCTCGCTCCAAAATCCAAAGATTTTTTTAGAGCGAGGTGTGCCCATCAGCTTTGCTTGTGCCCTTCCTAACGCAGGCTCTGGACCACCCTGACCTGTTTTAAATGTCCCAAAAACCAATGCAGGCTGTCCAGCAGCTCAGAGGAAACCTCTAGGCAGGCAATTCTGGTATCCCACTGTTTCTCCAAAGAGCCTTGCTGTATTCTTGAGGAGGGAGAAATTCCTGTGAGGAAGAGCTTTCCCAGACCTTCACACACGTGTGGGTCTCTTCTCCACTGTCCCCTCCTGTTTGTCACTGTCCCTTCCTCTAAGGACAGTGTCTGTGGTGGAGCACAAGGGTCCAGCTCCCATGGTGGAATCCAGAGCCTCTGAAAGAAAAAAAGACCCTGAATTCCCCTGAATTCAAACACCTTTGGACAAGGCGCAGTCTCTAACAGTGAGCTAGAAAAGAAATCAAAAAACTTATAGTATTTTTTCTACTTTTAACAGCATTACTTCAACATATGGGATTTTTTTTCTTTATCTTTTTAATCCTGAGGAAGAGTAGACTGTCAGGAAGCTTTTCCTTCCCTGGGGAAATATTTCTCTGGGAGGTTAAAGGCAGAAGCTCCTGATGCCTGCACAGCTCTTAACAAAGAGCCTGTGGTGGGTTTGTAGCAAAATGCTTCTCCTCTCAACCATCCAACAGGCATTTCAGCTACATGCAGGTAAATGAAGAGTGCAAATTAAACCAGGGCTAAGAAGAAAATCCTCCATCCCTAAATATCAGTCCCTTCACACTTCTCAGTGTTCAATATTGCAGCCCCATCAGTTTTCCAGTCACCCATGTTATCTCCAGGGGTGTGAAGCACATACAAACAGGACAGGAGAGATCAAAATTATTCCTAACACAGAAGGCAAATGGGGAGAAAATCATAACCTTTCACAACAGTCTCAGATACTGTAAGAAAGAAGCAAAAAGGATTTAATTCAGTTCTGCTTTTCCTGCAGAAACAGCCCTTAGACATAAGCACTACCGGGGCTGATTTACCTGGGAACATCTATTAAGCCACTGATTTGCTGTTTGCCTATTAATCCAATTACTTCATTAGACAGAAAGGTTTAGACAGAGGGAGTCTTGAGAGGTTCAGTACAGATAAGTCTGGAAAAGCTCAGGTTCATTAATGACATCCACCCAGTGTTCAGGAGACAGCAGCTGGGGGAAAGCCTCCAACCACGGAGCAGATCCTGGCACCAGCACGGAGCTGGGGCTGGTGGCTCTGCAGGGAAGTGAACATTCCTTGCTGAGCTCTAGAAGGATTCTTCAGGTCTTCTCTCCACCCTGTTACCTGGATATTCCCTATTTACCTATGGAAACCTCCATGTAAACCACCACTCTGCTTCCTACCAGAGCATCATCTCGGGGTCATGTTTCCTGAGGCACTTCAGCTAAAAGGCGATGTCACCAGCTCTGATGGCTGATGGCTCTTGTGGCTTTCTGAAAGTCTCTGCTACTGGAGTCAGGTGAATGTTTTCAGACTTTCAGATTTATTTTTTTTTTTCTCTTCAAGATTTTGGCTTCAAGTTTGTGGTTATGGAATCACAGAATGGTTTGGATCGGAGAGGACCTTAAAGATCATCCAGCTCCAACCCCCTGATATGGGCAGGGACACCTTCCACTAAATCAGGTTGCTCCAAGCCCCATCCAGGCTGGCCTTGAGCACTTCCAAGGATGGGGCAGCCACAGCTTCTATGAGAAACCTCTTCCAGTGCCTCACCACTCTCTGAGTAAAGAATTTCTTCCTAATATCTAATCTAAACCTGCCTTCTTTCAGTTTAAAACCATTGCCCCTTGTCCTGTCACTACTTGCCCATATAAAATATCCCCCTCCCTCCCCTTTATAAGCCCCTCTATGGTACTGGAAGTTCACAGTGAGATCTCCCTGAAGCCTTTTCTTCATGCTGAACAACGCCAGCTCTTTCAGCCTGTCATGGTGAAAAGGCTGGGAATTTCAACATTTGTGTATTGAAGATCAGTTATCAAGCACTGATAGCTGGCTTCTGGGGGAGAGGGTGCTGAGCACTTCCTCTCCTTTAGCCATAAATCCTGCAGAGTGGCTGCTCCCACCACAGTCACAGAGTGTCACTTGATCCCTTCCCTCCCACACATGAGACTTGGAGTCCACTGCCACAAAGGGGTTCCTGGCCAAGACACTGCTCAGGAGATCCTGGATCGGCTCCCTCAGGCCTCATGACAAGGAAATTGCCTGCCTGGAAGCATTAGGGCTTCTTTGATCCCAGCAGCCCAGCATCCTTCTCCCACCTCACAAAGCACCTGGCAAAACATCCCTGCTAGTACTACATGGATCTGGTGTCCCAGCTGTGTCCGACACGGGGTCCCAGAGCAGGAAAGAGGCTCTAAATATGGGTGGGAAGAGGGGGTAGGGACATGGGGGGTGTCCCCTTCAGGGCATGAGGCTGGGCTGCCTTTGAAAGTCAACCTGAGCAGCTGTTTAGCTCAGGCAGCCAATTTTTCCCTCTTGCTTGCACTTTCACAGAGTGTTTGGTCTGTCTCTGCAGAGAGCTTTTATTGCTGAGATGGTTCCTTCAGCCTTGTCTCAATTTGCTTTTAGACTAACAAGCAGTGTAGCTGCAAATTAAAAAGATGGAAAACAACAATAACCAAAGCTCTGCCTCTCTCCCCAGCCCTCCCTCCTCGCCCCCCTCCAAGGGGATGCTGAAAGATTGAGAAGTGAGTCATTGGAAGATCATTCCAGGTCACAGAGACCTTTTCCTAATGCACTGTGAATAGAGGAAGGAAGGGTTTGTGATTGCAGTGCTGGGCAGGAGCCTGGGCTCAGATCCCCACTCGGCCACAGGCTCCCAGCATATTTTGCATCTATTAATTACCCAACTCCAGGGGATTAATTTTTTACAAAATGGGTAAATGATTCCCCTCCTTCCTGTCGGGTTGCTCTGTTTAGAAGGTCATGTCTTTGGGGCACAGATTGCCTTTTTAGGGAGAGTACAACACCAAAATACCCAGGCTGTGTCCATCAGCAGGCTGTAAATCACAGCCACGATGAATAGTGCGAACTGCAAGAGCATAAAACACCCTTCCCTGGCCCAAAACCACCATTCTTTATAATTTCAGCCAAAAGAAATTTCGCTTTTTGGCATCAGCCATTTCCGACTGCGATCTCCCAGGGACTGGGATTGCTGAGCTATTTGTAGGAAGGGCTCTTTTCTGAGGGAGCACAATCCTGGAATCTAAAGGACGATCATGCTCTGGACTTAGTTCTTCAAGTCTGGAGCAGAAATTATGAGCTCAAGGAAAGATTCAGTTGGGATCCATTTTCTGTAGAAAAGGGAGATAATCTGAAGCTAGAAAATGTGAGTTCAGGTAAGTTCTCCATCCCTGCAGAACCAAGGGTTGTGTTTTGGCCAAATGGAGGTGACCAAGGGAACACCACGATGGCAGCTGAGCATGAGGTGGGTGTGAGCTGGACAGAGGAAGTGGAACTGCCTAGGAAAACATGAAGGGGGTTGACAGGTTAATGGGCAAGAGTGTGGAGTTAAAATATGAGGTGGCTGGGAAAAGCTCCTTACCAGTCTCTTGGATACTTGGCTGTTTTCAAAGGGAAATGCTGGAAGCAGCTGTTCTTGGAGATATTTTCAGCTTTAGGGAGACCAAATGCTCTAGGACATGCTGAGGGGAACATTTGCATTAGCTGGGAGGGACAGCTCTTTCCCATGTGTTATTTATCTGCTTTGCTCCTCTCCCACTAACACTTTGTCCCTTCTTGGCTTTGAATCCCAGGTGTGTAGAGAAATCTCCCCAGGGAGGTGGGTTCCACAACCCTCCACATCCCTCAGAAGTGGAGTTGCCAGAGCTGAGGCAGCACAGCCCTTGGGCTGGGCCGTGGACACTGCTGATGGATCTACAACCTCAGAAGTTCTCCACGTCACAGAACAGACCAGAGTAGCTGAAGAACAAAAATCATAGAATGGTTTGGGTTGGGAGGGACCCGAAATATCCTTTCAACCTCCCTGCCATAGGGGTGTTGCCATAGGCAGGGACACCTTCCACTATCCCAGATTGCTCAAAGCCCTGTCCAAGCCCTTGAACACTTCCAGGGATGGGGCAGCCACAGCTTCCCTGGGCAACCTGAGCCTCATCACTCTCACAGTCAAGAATTTCTTCCCAATATCTAATCTAACCTGCCCTCTGTCAATTTAAAGTCATTCCCCCTTATCCTGTCACTCCAGGCCCTTACTCCAAGTCCCTCTCCAGCTCTCTTGGAGCCCTTTTAGTTTCTGGAAGGGGGTCTCAGGTCTCCCTGGAGCCTTCCCTTCTTCAGGCTGAACACCCCCAGCTCTCCCAGCCTGGCTCCAGAGCAGAGTTGCTCCAGCCCTGTGATCAACTTAGTGATCTCTTCCGGGCTCGTTCCAACAGGTCCAAGTCTTTCCTGTGTTGGGGGCCACCGAGCTGGATGCAGAGATGCCTCTGAACGGGATCCCGACGCAAGAGAGAAAGGGAAACCTTGGGAACAGAAAACATCTGCAAATCTTTGCCTCTTCCTGTGCACACAACCAGTGCTGTGCATCCAACACACCCACTTCAGCATTTCCTCTTGGGAAGAGGGCACAGGGTTTTGAACCCTGACTAAGTCTTTGTTAGAGGAAGAAGGAGCATCTTCATTTTTCTGGTGGGTTAAACAAGACACGGGGCACTGAACTCATGTTCAGAGAGAGCTTCCCCCTCTCTCCAAATCTCAGCAGCAAATAGGATCAGCAGAGCTTTAAAGGCTCTTGTCAGTATTATCTACACCATCCCCTCTGCTCAAAGCCAAGACCCTCTATGCCCCTGTTATTCCCAGCTATTCCCAATGTCAGTTGTTTATTGCTTTTAGAAGACCCAGTGTTAAAAGCCTCCTATTCTGCATTTTCCCCCCTATTCCTGGATTTTAATTAAGTTAGATGAGCAGCAGGTACATTTCCTCTCACCTTTGCTTTTCTTTATTCTTCTCGAGGACAGAAAAAAAGAAACCAACAAGGAGAGACGCAGAGTTTTTTAATTGTCCAAAGATGCCACTGACAAATTGCTTCGTTTTCACTGCCTCTCACTTTCACTGCTCTTGGGTTTGTTTTTTTCCTACAGAAGAAAAGGCCGTGCCAGAGGAATATTTATGAGCCTGCACAATGGGGAAATGGCTTGTAAAAGTATCTACAGCGAAGCACAGCACAGACATGTCTATTTGCTAAGGAGCAGGACCAAGTTAGTGAATCTCAGGAGCCACTGATGTATGCAGTAATAGAGTGAAATCAAGCTCCAGAATAAAATGTGCAGTCAGGCAGAGACCAGAATGAAATGCCATTGCGGGATACAAATGAAAAATTATCAAAGGATAAAATGAAACCCATCAAAACACAATGTCCTTCACTTTGTTGTTTTTATTCTAATTCAGAAACATTCGGGTTTCATCTCCAGCCAGGCCCTAAACAGAGGCAGACTCGCGTGTTGTGTTTCAGGCGTTCTCTCCTCGCTCTTTTGTTCTTCTATTTTTCATTTTAATTCAATTTTTTTTTTTTTAAGTGAATCCTAAAAAGTAAGAAAGTTCTGCCTTTGTTTCTAATCTGAGCAGTTTGCCCTTTGCCTGCAGGCTCAGCCCCCAAACCCCAACCACATTCAGACCTTGCTCTCTGACCTCCCACGGCCCGGCAGCTTTGCCTTGAGTGTCCTTGTGTTAAGCCCAGAGCCTGGCCTGGGACAAGAGGGGCTGTGTAAGAGAGATATCCAGGCTTTCTTTGCTGAGAGGAGAATCCACCTGGTCCCTATTATCTCCTTTCTCCTCTGCCCTCCATCAGGACAATGTTTAAAAGTGTAATTGCCCGGTTTAAAACACTCCAACGTGTTTCCCCCTTTCTCGTGGATAACAGCTGCTGGATGCCCAAGCTCTGCTCTGAGAAATCCCTGCACCCTCGAAGGGACTTGCAGAAAGGAAAGCAGTGGCTTTTCATACCATTATGAAGTGGCTTTTTAACCCATTTTGCAGCAATCAGACTGAATCCTTTACTGAAGCCCAGGGTTTCCAGGACTGGAGACCAGTCTTGTAGCACTAACAGACACTGCTGCTGCCTCCCCGGGGGAAGGAGAGGAGAATTAGCTGTGTTGTACTAACAAATTATTTGCTAGAGGTGATTTAACTAATCAAGCACATTCAGAAGATGCAGATGTCCTTTTTCCTGCCTGTACATAACCCAGGATGTGGGCTCAGTGCAAGCCATGCTTGAAATGTGGGCAAGCAGCTCTGGAGCCGTGGTTTGGGTGATTTTCAAAGGTATTTGGGTCTCTGGCACTAGTGTTACCTTCTGCAGTGTGTTGCTGCATGTGCTGTTTCTTGAGACAGCCCTGGGTGCTGGATGGCAGTGGGGTTTCAAGGATATGGCTCTGCATCCTGGGCTGTGCTGATCCCCTGGGTCACCGGGAAAATAGTCACCACTGGGGTTTTGCACGGGATATTTTACGTGGGAATTGCCAGCACCGGTTTGTCGATGGGCTTTGTAAGGTGGGAGGAGACTGAGACCGTTTGGGCAGAGCCCTGGTGGGACAGACCCCAGAACAGTGGGTCATCTTGAGCAAAACCAAAGAGATTTTAGAGATTTAGGGGGTAGATTTAGATTAGATATTAGGAAGAAATTCTTTACTGGGAGGGTGATGAGACACAGGCACAGGTTGCCCAGAGAAGCTGTGGCTACCCCATCCCTGGAAGTGTCCTAGGCCAGGTTGGATGGGGCTTGGAGCAACCTGGGATAGTGGAAGGTGTCCCTGCCCATGGCATGGGGTTGGAACCACATGGTCTTTAAGGTCCCTTCCAACAAACCCATTCTATCATTTGAGGGAAAAAAACTCTCTGCTGCAGAATGTGGGAAGGTTTCCAGCCTGACTGCTGAGCAAAGCTCAGAAGCATCCTGGTGTTCAGCAGCTTGGCTGTTGGGTGGGATGTTGTCCATCAGACACAGAGAAACATTAAAAGGCTCCGATCAGCACATCTTGTTCCAGCTGTAGCTCAGGCCGGTCATGCTACAACTCATCACAGAAAATCTCACTCGAAATCAAGGGTTAGAATACAATGAGGTTGTTTTTTTCCCCATCAAGGTTTTGCCCTCGGGTCATTCAGAAACATCGTCCCAGAAAGTTCCCAACATCCACCTCTATTAAAACATACTTCGTATATTATTTCTTCATAGCAATTTCTTTGCTCTTCTAGCTGAGACATTCAGATATTCTGCTCTCTTTGACCACACAGATCATTTCAAGCACATATTACTGCGTTGCTATGGTTATATTAGGATTGCAGTTTGCCTTTGTATTTGATTCAAACCCAAAATGAGTTCTTCCTACATAACCAGTTTTCTAATATATAGATATCACAATTGTGGGTTGCTTTTTCTTTTCTTTTTTTTTTTTTTTTTTTGTCAGCCAATATAAAACATCATTTCAGCACTTCTGTGTAATAGGAGGGCTGATGTGCCCCAATCAATGCAAAATTCAATTCATTCTCTGAAGGAAATTTTGTAACCAGTTAAAATTTACCTGCTTAACTTGAAGGTGAGTAAAATTAAAGAAGATGAATGCTGTTTGAAGCACAGAAAATATTGTATTTCCAAGAGAACACATTCTGCAAGAGTACATAAGATGAATGGGGAACCCTTGTTGCAAAAAAGGGTGGTCAAACTATTCAAACCCTTTTCATTTTGGGTTTCTTTCTTAATTAACACAGGTCCCAGCACTGGATTTGGGAGAAAGACCAATTTTTGTCAGATATTCAAAATGCTGTCCCTTCCTGCTAAGGTGAAAATACTCACAGAGAATAGCTGTGAGACTCCTGAAAACACACTGGAAAAAAAGCTCAAGGAAAATGTGACTTGGCAAACCCAAAAAACCAAACTAAGTCTAAGAGAAAGATGGTGATAAAAAAATCTTAAACCCTTTAAAAGTCAGGCTTAAAATTAAGGGTACAAGAGGAAACTTTAAGCACCTTTCCCGTACATCATCTTGGCGAGGGAAGGGAATGCTGAAGCCTCACCACTGACAGTTGTTACCCATCACAAAACCTTCCTCATTGCCTGGACAGCATCCTCCCCTCAGGAATAGGAGATGAAAGGACATCCTGTTCCTTCTGAAGGGAGCTCCTTATCCACCAGCTGCTGGGGTGTGGTGGTCCCACCACCAACCTGAGTCCATCAGCAGGGCTATTCAATCTCAGGGGGTTTTGAGGCTTTTGAGGGTCTTGGGGGGCTCCTGTTCATGCTTGAGGGTGCTGAGGCCCTGGCACAGGTTGCCCAGAGAAGCTGTGGCTGCCCCATCCCTGCAAGTGTCCAAGGCCATGCTGGATGGGGTTTGGAGCAACCTGGTCTAGTGGAAAGTGTGTCTGCCCATGGCAGGGGCTGGAACTGGATGATCTTTCAGGTCCCTTCCAACCCAAACCATTCCATGATTCTGTGGTGACTGGGGTAGTGCAAAACCCCAGTACCCCTTCCCTTCTGCCATTGCAGCTCTGCGGTGCTCAGTTCCAACATCTCCCATCCCAGCCTCCCTCGAGGTTCCCTTTTGGGATCAACGGAGATA
>JAYRBT010000042.1:2126505-2147456 GCA_036023395.1 Myiotriccus ornatus
CTTGAGGGTGCTGAGGCCCTGGCACAGGTTGCCCAGAGAAGCTGTGGCTGCCCCATCCCTGCAAGTGTCCAAGGCCACGCTGGATGGGGTTTGCAGCAACCTGGTCTAGTGGAAAGTGTGTCTGCCCATGGCAGGGGCTGGAACTGGATGATCTTTCAGGTCACTTCCAACCCAAACCATTCCATGATTCTGTGGTGACTGGGGTAGTGCAAAACCCCAGTACCCCTTCCCTTCTACCACAGCAGCTCTGCGGTGCTCAGTTCCAACATCTCCCATCCCAGCCTCCCTCGAGGTTCCCTTTTGGGATCAACGGAGATATAAAACAGGGGGAATCAGTGCAGGAGGCACCGCTCAAGGCAGTGCTGCTTTATTCCTCCCCCTCCTCCTGCCCAGTCAGGAATGCATGAGCACAGACTCACTCGCGGGCTTCTCCTGCCCTCAGCTGGCTGCTCACAGCAAGTGCCCTGTTTCCAAAATCACAGCGGTCTCAGTCGGCTCGGTTTGGGTGAAGAAATCGCCTCAGCATCACTCGGGGACTGTTCGATGCCGTCCCTCTCTCCAAACCCGATGAACAGAGACACAACCAGTGCTGGGAGCCTCGCAGTGGAGAAAGGCTGAGCTCTCTGTGACCTGTGTTAACTCCTAATCACAGTGTCACAGCTGGCAGGGAAAGTGTTGGAAATGCAGAGGAACCTTATAAGACAGAGGTTTGATTTGCAAAACTTCGATGGTAAACAGGGGGAGGAGTGATTTGCCCTTGAGGAGGGTGGTGTGTAGTGTGGGATCCCAGACCTATGCAGGATCAACTCCCTGGGCAAGAGGAAGGCGAAAGTTCCTTCCACAAAACAAGATGTTTAGTAAGGTGAGTTGCTCTGGCATTGGAATCACAGAATCACAGAATATCCTGAGTTGGAGGTGACCCACAAGGATCATCTAGTCCAACTCCTGGCCCTGCACAGGACAACCCCAGGAATCCCACCACGTGCCTGAGAGCATTGTCCAAATTCTCCTTGATCTCTGGCAGGTTTGGTGCCATGACAGCTTCCTTGGGGAGCCTGTTCAGTGCCCAACCACCCTCTGGATGAAAACCCTTTTCCTGATATCCAGCCTAAACCTCCTCTGACACAGCTCCAGCTGTTCCCTCAGGTAATATTACTCAGACCTTGAACACATTTACAGCTCTTATTTTTGTCACTTATGCTGTTATTTAGTGTCACTCTGATGGCTTGGGACTTAGAGGACATGGTGTACCCTCCCAGCTGGTTGCAGGTCCACATATAAATTAGTTTAATGACATAAAAGTAACTTAAAAATGGGCTTTTTAAGAGCAAGTCCCTGGGAAAATGGACTTTTGCCACTCTGAGTTGTTTAGACACCTTGCTAAATCAGGTTTCTGCACTAAAGCTTTGCATGGGTTGTTTTAGTAAAAGGAACCTGATAAACGTGACATAGCCAGAAATCAATAGTTACTACATCTTCAGACAAGCACCTCAGGGTTCATTCGTTTTCCTCCCAGCTCTTGGGGCTCCCATGTCCCCCACATGTGAAATGAAGATCTTATTGTGCTTCTGGGTCTGCTCCTGAGGGTCTGCCATTTCTAAGGACTCTCACACCTTCTCCAGATGTGCAAAGGATCATCCCTGGCTGCTTCCCGATTCCTCCAGAGGAGAACTGATGTTTTTTCCTCCTACACAGACCTCATCTGAATCAGCCCCATGTATTTGGCTGAGCTGCTTGTTCACCCCCCTGACACCACCAGGCACCTCTGCAAAGGAGCACATACACGTTGCTGTGTAAGAAGCAGCTGAGATCCCTCCTTCCATCTTCCCAATCTGGGATTGTCACCAAGGAGAGGACAAAATTTATTGGGGTTTAAGGAGCTATGGGTTATAGAAGGAGTGGCTGCCATCAGTTTTCCAGCAAGTGTGTCCTTGGTCACCTCTGACAGCACCTCCTGTGGGAATGAACTGGAGATCTCCCAGCTGGAGGAGAAGGGAAGAAATTTAAAGGTGTCCCTGGGGAAAGCCTGGCAGGAAGGGGCTGCTGAAGAGAGGATAAAAGCTGCTCCACCTTGATAAGCAGCTGTCAAAAGGCTGCCTGGGAATGCTGTGAGCATCTTCATGGTGGGGACAGGGAGCTGCTCAGTCACACTGCTAGCAGGACCTGGACTGCTCAGGTGTCTATCATGGAGAAAGGGTCATTGTGGATGTGGAGAGGGAATCTGGCCTGGCTTCTCTCTGGTCCTGCTCTCAGGAGGTAATATCAGACATGCAGGCAGCTAAAGATGCCTGAGAGACAGCACTGTAGCCATTTGGGGCCAACCCAAGCCTCGGGTCTGCCTGGCCTGGGCTTCTGCAGAGGGGGAATCACAGCTGAGCTTTCTCCAAACCAGGGCTCTCTGAGAGCATTTTTCCTTATGGTGGTGAGGCCCTGGCCCAGACTGCCCAGAGAAGCTGTGGCTGCCCCATCCCTGGAAGTGCCCAAGGCCAGGTTGGACGGGGATTGGAAATGGAGCTCATGGAACTAGATATTTTTAAGGTCCCTCCCAGCCCAAACCGTCCCGTGGTTCTGTGGATTTTGGAGGTTTTCCCCATGTCTGTTTTCGAGGGAGCAGTCTGCCCTCAGCAATGCAAGTGGGAAAAAGGTGGCACCAATGAACTCCAGCAGCATCACGAGGAATCCTCCCTCACTGCCCACCCAGATGGGGTCAAATGCAAAGAGCACAAGCACTGACAGATGGAATTATAGGACAGAGGATGGCAGTGCCTGGTGTAGTGCCTGCCTTGAGTTGCACCTCCTGTTGGAGTGGATGGAAACACAGTTTAACATTTCTCAGGGGATTCAGGAGAAAGAATAACTCCTGCAAGGAAGTCCTACAGCCCAGAACTCATTCAAGGGACAGGGGGACGAATTGGTCCCAGAGCCCTGATGGTTCCCATGACACCTGCTGACAAACCTGAGCCAAGGTGGACACCTGAGACCCCAGAACTTAACAAGGTAAGAGGAAAGGCAGATGCTGCACGGGAAGTTCAATATATTTGGGGACATGAAGTGGTGGCTGTGACCTGAGCAAATTTCCTCATCACAGGCACCTGCTGAGATGGGATCTTGCTTTGCTTTGTGAAACTCTTCCAGTGTGTTTTTGGTTGGTTGATTTTCTGTTTGGGTTTTTTTTTGTTTATGTTTTGGCATTTGCTTTTGGTGGAGGTGGTTTGGTGGGTATGTTTTAGTTATTATTTATCTGCTTTTATTTGACTAACACTAACTTGGAGACGTGTTTCTTTCCTAGATAGCAACTGTGTGAAGTTTGGGAAAAGGATATCCCTTCACTCACCTCTTCAATCCCCAGTGCCTCTGCTGTGAACGCGAATGCGATCCAGGGAAAACCCCTCCAGAGTTTGTGTTTCCCCGGGAATCCCCCTAAACTTGGGAAAGCCAGATGTTAGAAAGGGATGTTTCGTTAAAACTACCACGCGAGGGCAGCCTCTTCCAGCTTCCAGCGTGTTAAAAATCCTCCCAAATCCAGGATAAAAGGCTCTTTAGTTTGTTTCAGTCCCCTTGGTGACAACGTTGCTCTGGTGGTACTGGCTGATTTTCAACAAGGGATTTGCAAACTCGATGATCTTAAAGGTCCCTTCTAACTTAAATGATTCTGTGATTCTATGAAACATTGCCCTATTATTTAAAAAGTCACCACAGGTCTTCCCAAAAAGTTGTCTGGAGCTGTAGGAAGATTGCTTAAGCACAGTGTTACTATTCCCACACCTCAAATTGTGACCACTGAAAGCGTGGGGTCAATACAGACACGATGATTGTCACGACTGATGAGTAGTGGTTGTGTTAACACTGTGTTCCTGGGCAAGCCATCTCCAACAGGCACAAACCTGATTCTTCTGGCTCTTAGACCGAAAGCCACTATTCTATAGCAGAGAAATAAAAGCTGCATTTTGCTCCCCAGATTTATCAGCTGCTGTTTGATGGAGTCCCTGCTGCACCCTTGATCTGTGCACTCACATCCCCGTGGAAGTAGAAGCCCTGCCCTCAAAAAGAGCCAGAGTGGTTTCTTTCAGGGGTTGAAGCACTGCTATAATCCTGCTGTGTCCAAGCTGGCAGCCCTGAGTGAGGATGCCAACCTTGCAGTCCAAATCTCTGGAGGGAGAAGGAATACCAGTGACTATCATTAGGTAAACTTGTTTTCATGAAAAATCCTTAAAGACTAGTCCCAGATTTCTCCCTGGGGTGCCTTTAAAGAGGCTGATTAAATGTTATGCTTAAGCTCTGTGGATATGATTTGCCTCTGGAAGAATTCTTCCTTCACATCTCCAGAGAGAAAGGGGGGGTTTTCCCATGAACTGAGCCTTCATTTAGGAAAGCACTCATCATCCTCCCGTGCTTGCCACAATCCAAACACAGCAGATCTGCCAAAAAAACAGAACCCAACCTGATGAACTGTCACAGTGTCATTTGACAGCGTGTAGGAGCTGAATTTGTGCAGAAAATCAAGTTTTGAGCCTGATTCCCCAGCGCCTCAGCTCTGCACACTATCCCAGCAAGTCAATCAGGAAAATTATCAATTTACACCCACTTTGCTTGAACATGAGCAATTGCCTGAGCATCAGAGCAGTAGTGAATTTGGCACCAGCCTTAACATATTAAGCAAATTAAGAGCTGGGATAAAAATCATTATATCTGACAGAGCAATTTGTGCATCAGAAGGTGGTGTGGTTTTAATTCCTTGGCAAGAAGGAGGGGGAAAGGGGATGCATTGAGTCATTGCAAACCCAAAGATAACTGGGTGTGGTTTATTGTGGTGCCAACCCTTCCAAATGAGGAATAAATCATCAGGCAACTGCCATAGATAGATAAACATGCAAAAGAAGGATTGGCAGGGTTTTTTTTGCAGAGAGATTCATCCTGGCACCACACTGAGGGAAACTGAGACATGAGCTGAAAGCTGATTAGCTCAGGATGCCCCAGCAATAGTTTGTTCAGGCTGAAAGAATGTCTATGAAAGTCTCTCCTACCTGACATCCTCATGGCTCAACTGGAGGGGCCCACAGCATGGAGAGATCTCCAGGGTGGGAGTAAAGGCTGAGGGATGGAGAGCTGATTATTAACATTTCCTTTGATCCAGACTGGGACCTCAAATGAGAGACAGAACACCTGATCTTCATCCTATCTGCCCTTTGTGTGTGTGGGAGGACATTTATCAGTCAGGGACCATGGAATTCTAGAGTCACAGAATGGTTTAGGCTGGAAGGGACATTAAAGATCATCTTATTCCACCCCCTGCCATTGGCAGGGACACCTTCCACTAGACCAGGTTGCTCCAAGCCCCGTCCAACCTGGCTTTGGACACTTCCAGCTTCTCAGCTTCTCTGGGCAACCCGTGCCAGGGCCTCACTTTGCTCTTAGGGGAAAATCTCTTCCTAGCATCGAATCTAAATATTTCTCTTTTAGTTAAGAAATGTTCCCCTTGTCCTGTCACCATCTGCCTGTACAAAGGCACTCTCCTTCTTTTCATAAGCCCCCTTTAAGTACTGGAGTGCCATGCTGGGGTCTCCTCAAAGTCTTCTCTTCTCCATGCTGAACAACCCCAGCTCTCTCAGCATGTCGAGATAAATGTTGCACCTTATTTTCAGCCTTTTGGAAACAATTTTCTACTCAAGACCTCCCTGTGTTCACAAGGGCTGCATCACACTGAACAGGTTCTGCAGGGTGGGACAGATCTCCCCCTCTTGTGAGCTGCAAAACTTGGAGCCGGGGGGAAACAAAGCGAAGTCGTGGGTTACCTTATCACCATAATGAAGGACACAGAGGACAGTTCATAAACCTGCCCAACAGAGCAGCTTCTACACATCTTATTTAATCTCCTGCCCTGTAATTAATGCTGCCCCTTCAAGCCTGAGACCCCACTGAGGGCAGCCTTCAGCCTGCAGTGTCGTGATGGGAAATCTCTCCGAGGGTCAGTGCAGAAGCGTCCCCTGACAGAGAGGACACAGGAGGCTGCCCCGGCAGCTCTCTTTGATTTAGGGGGATAAAATAACCTAGAGCTTGCTCAGAGGTTCATGTTCCTCGTGGAGGGATGGCAAGCAGCACGAGGGCTTTGATGAAAGGTGTCTCTGCAGTACCAGGTGCTTTGAAGGGGGACAGCTGAGTCGGACGAGGCACCAGCAAGTTCACACAAAGCTGCCCTCTGTGTTGGAACTTCCTCTCACCTCACAGGCACCTGAAAGGCCTGAGCTGCTCCTGCTTGGCCAGGGATTTTCTCCTGCATTCAAGGCTTGTGAGGTGTATAAAAGGGGAGGCAGGGATGGCCAGGTACAGAGCAGCTGCTGAGATGTGATGCCTTGGCAGGCAGAGGGAAGATTGGCAGACGGCTATTTTCTTCAGTTCTGAACAATGATCTTCAACAGATTCAGTCCACCTTTCTCAGACAGGCTGAGAGAGTTGGGGCTGTTCAGCCTGGAGAAGGGAAGGCTTATGAAAGGCCTTAAAGCCCCTTTCAGTGCCTAAAGGAGCTCCAAGAGAGCTGGAGAGGGACTTTGGACAAGGGATGGAGGGACGGGACAAGGGGGAATGGCTTCAAACTTACAGAGTGCAGGGTTAAATGGGATATTGGGAAGAAATTCTTGACAGTGAGGATGGTGAGATCCTGGCACAGGTTGCTCAGAGAAGCTGTGGCTGCCCCTGGATCCTTGGGAGTGTCCAAGGCCAGATTAGATGGGGCTCGGAGCAATCTGGGATAGTGGAAGGTGTCCCTGCCCATGGCAAGGGGCTGGAATGAGACGGTCTTTAAGGTCCCTTCCACCCCAAACCCTTCTGGAATTCTATTATTCTGCAGCCATTTCCCTTCCTTCATGTTTCATGTGGCAGAAATATCTAATTGAGAGGTTTGGGGTCTCTATGTTCACTGTATATACACATTTAGTAGCCTTGAAGGTGCTCTCACAACACAATAACTCCCTTTCACAAGAGGATGACACTGGCTGATGCTGTTCAACAACACACCTTGCTCATATTAAATTTTATTAATCTTTTGTTTTAAAAACTGCCTTTATATTTTGATATGAAATGTGCATCTAGGGCACATGCCGTCGTTCCTCCTGGCCACAGTGAGATCCATCCAGCCTCTTGTTCTTTCAGAGATCATTTCCCAGCAGCTGAGATCAGCTCATTCCTGCCTGGCACAATCAATCACGGTGTCAGGCTCACCAGGGCAAAGCACTGCTTCACTCAAAAGTGAAGAATTACAGAACATCCTGACCTGGAAGGGACCCACAGGGATCATCAAGTCCAGCCTCTGGCCCCTCACAGGACCATCCCCAAAAATCCCACCATGTCCCTGAAAGGATTGTCCAAACACTCCTTGAGCTCTGTCAGCCTTGGGGCCATCAACAGTGCCCTGGGGAGCCTGCCCAGTGCCCAAACACCCTGTGGGTGAAAAAAAACTAAATAAATGGGCATGTTCAGATAAACCTCAGCTAAGGCAGAGCAAAAGCTTAGGATTCAGTCAACCAGGAGCCAGAGCAAACCTGTTTTGATGCAGAGGAGAGAATCTGCAGCTGCTGCCAACCCCTGTGCCTCCAAGCACTGGAGCAAGAAGGAGCTTCTGCAACGACCACGAGGTTTTATTTCCAGGCCCTGTGACTGTGCCCGTGGATGTGGTGCCTGGGGAGATGGTTTAGGGGTGAACATGGTGGTGCTGGGTTAATGGTTGGGCTCAGTGCTCTTGGAGGCCTTTTCCAGCCTTATTTATCCTATGGCATGTGTGGCATGGGCACTCCCCAGACACTCCCACCAGCTGGGATGGGACAGCTGGAGGATGCTGCTGGTGATGGCATGGTGGGACAGGGTCAAAAAGGGCCAGTTTCTGTTCTCTGGAGGAGGCAGCAGCCAGTCCCACTCTGCCTTCTCATGGCTGTGCATGCTGAGGGATGGAGACTCAAACAGCTCAGTGGTTTGCCCAGAACCATAGAAGGGTTTGGGTTGGAAGGGGCATTAAAGGCCATCCAGCTCCAGCCCCCCTTTCATGAGCAGGGACATCTTCCACTAGACCAGGTTGCTCAGAGTCATGTCCAACCTGGCCTTGAACACTTCCAGGGAATGGAATCCATAAAATTCTCTGGGCAACAAGCAAGCCAGGGTTTCCTGTTTCCTTCATCTCCTGACACCAAAGGAGAGGAGTTGTTCCTTTTTCTTCTTCTATAGCCAACATCCTTCTCTTCCCCACACTGCCACCTCAGCCAGACACAGGCTGGAAGGAGAAGGGCTCTGGAGCTGTATAGCTTTAGGAAGCATCTAAAGCACCTCTACATGATCTCAAAGACCCACTGAAGCTACACAGACCCCAAGAGAGATCTCCTCCTTTTGGGAGAAGCTGGCTCACACTCCACGCCAAAGAAGGAGGCAAATGAAGAAAGAAAAACTCATAAATCACCAAAGTCCTGAAAAAGAGAAGAGAGGGGAAAAAAAAAAAAGTAACAACCCAACATGGCCTTTTTGGTTTGCAGATAAGCACAAAGTTTGGCAGGAAAGAGATTAGGGCTTTTTCCAGTGCACCTCACACTTGATAATTCTCACAGCAACAGAGCCCTGGGCTGCAAAGAGCCACGTGATCCTCCTGCAGAAAATGGGAGAGACCAGGGGGACACAGGGATGGGACAGGGACAGCTCCTGATTCATTCTGCTGCCTCTAAGGCAGAGTCCTGACTGCTCCCCTCCACACACCAGGGCTGCCCTCTGCAGAAGTGTTTTTGCTGTCTTTGCTGATTCAAGGCTTTTGGAACCCCTGTGATGCTTCTTGGGGAACTCCAGCCTCACTCTATCAGCTCTTGCCAGCAGCCAAGAGCCGTTATGGTTTATGACAGTAGAAAACTGCCATTTACAGATACAAAGAATTAAGTTGTCACCCAACGTTTAGAAATCAACGTTAGACCGTGAGAGGGATGGGGGAGGAAGGAGACAGTTGTTGGATATCTGCGTCTGCAGCCTCTCACACTCTCCACAGTTCCTCCTTGGGTGCCTTAAATCCATCCTGGGGAAAAAAAATTAGAAATAATTATTTTAATATCAAAATAACTTTAAAAATCATTTAAGTGGTTGGCTTTCTGAGCGAGTCATACCTCATGTCACCAGAGATGCCCGGGGTCCTGCCAGGCACGCAGCTGCTACCCCAAAGGATGAAGGTCTTCCATGGGTCTTGTGCCACATCTGCCAGTCCTGCAGGTACCCTGGGACATCTCCAGTGGCATCAGACAGCCGGGTTCAGTAGCTTGGTTAAGTCTCTGCTATTCTTCCTGGAACATCAGGAAAACCAAGTGAGGGATAACAAGTGCCACCTGGGTAGCAAGTGAGAGGAAGAGAAGAAACGGCCTCAAATTTCACCAGGGGAAGTTTAGATTAAATATCAGAGGGAAAAAAATCATGGAAAGAGTTACAAAGCACTGGAACAGACTGTCCAGGGCAGTGGTGGAGTCACCATCCTGGAAGGGTTCAAAAAACCATGTGGATGTGGCACTTGAGGACACGGGTTAATGGTGGTGCTGGGTTGATGGTTGGACCTGATGACCTTAAAGGCCTTTTCCAACCTTAACAATTCCATGATTCTACGAAATGGAAAGGACCAGGGATGGTGCATAAACACAGCAATAAATTCGAGCAGAGGGAATTGGAAGGAGATGAAGGGCAAAGTGTCCTCCTGCTCCCTGAAGCATCTCCCCACTCTCCACCAGGGCTGGGCCTGGGGGTGCAGAAGGCTAAGGGAGAGTCCTGGAGGTAGCAAGAATCCTCTAAAGTCAAGCATCTTTCTCCAGGATGTGTATTCATGGGTGAGGGATGGAAAAAAAAAAGACCTCATGACTCCAGGGGGAGCATCTCAGAAATAGGGTAAATCCAAGGTGAGAAGTGCAGCTGGAACAGCAGAGGAGCTTCTGGAGAAGGATCTTCTCCCTCTTTGTGCTTCCCCCTCTCACTGGGAACACAGGGGGATGGACCCTCCCAAAGCCCCTTCTGTCCACCCCCACATGCCCTGGCCATGGTGAAATTCCCACCTCTACACTCCAGTGTCCTGAGGAATCCAGACCTTCATCCCCTCAGTCCTCACATCCCTGACTTCCACAGGTGGAAGATGAAACAGCGACAGGGAATGGGACTGGGGACAGGACCTGCCACAGTGTGGGGGGTATTTTGCTATCAGGAGCTGATTAGATTTGGGCAGAGCTCCTTCCCAGAGCTCTCCTTGGATCCACGGTGGGGAGGGGGCTGCCAGGGTCTGTGTGATCCCTGATGAAACAAGAAGGAAGTGGTGGCCTCGGTGACATGACAGGCTGTGGGATGTCGGGTCACACTCTGTCCCCGGAGCAATCCCAGCCCTCCACAAGGCACAGATGGCTCCTTTCCGTCCTCTGACCTCATTGTTTAATCTGACCCGATCCGGTGCCGTAATCTAAGGGCCATTTTAATCACCACTACGGAGCTGGGATTGTTTCCCTGGGCTCCACCCTGGATTCCTTCCCTCTGAGGGCACATGCAGAGCCCAGATTCCATCATCATTCCAGCTAAGTCCTGTGTGGAGTCTCCCTGGGGTCTGCTCCCTGCTCATGCAGAGGAGATGTTGCTGGTCACAGCCATCACCCTTCTCTGCAATGAGAGGAGATTTCCACTCCTTGAGGTCAGCAGAGGTTTCGCCTGTAGTTGCTGCAGGTGCTCCCAGAGAGGTAACACATCCCAACCACCCGTCCCAAGGGTTTCTAAGCCCCTTGGCAACTTCTGGTCAAAGCTTCTGTAGTGCTTGGGATGCCCTTCGAAAAGATGTGCTGGTTGAGGAAACAGCCCTGATCACAAGATTGTAATTGTAGAATCACAGAGTGGTTTGGGTTGGAAGGGACCTTAAAGATCACCCAGTTCCAACCTTATGCCATGGTTAGGGACACCTTCCAGTAGATCAGGTTGCTCCAAGCCCTAAGGCTTTGCATCATGACTCTGCCAAAGACACCCTGTGCATGACCTTGGTCAAGTCACTCAGCTTAAGCCACTTCACTTAAACTGTAGGAAGCTTTTCCCAGTTTCCTGCTCTGCACTGTGTCCTGGTCCTGCTCTGCCTCCCCGTTCAGACAAAGGCAGCCACAGGTAATTCCCAGCCCATTGTGGGAAGGCAGCAAACAGCACAACCCCCAGGGAAGCTGCAGTGGTCTCCAACTGCCTGTTTGCAGATTAACACCTCCCTCCCTCCCTCGGTTCTCCCTCTATGAAGGACTCATCTATGCCTGTCCAGATCTAAATCCGTGACCAGTGCAGCAAAGAAGAAATGGGCAAGCACAAAATGCATCTGAACAGGGCTACAGACACTGGTGAGTCCCAGATTTCTGTACCCAAACCAGGTCTCAGCCCACACTGCAGGATTGGTGATGGTGCTGCCTGCACCCAGGCAAGTACAGCCATCTACACACACACACGCGTACTTCCATAGAGCCAGAAGGGATTTGTTCCACACACTCCCCCTGTCCGTGGCCTCAGAGGGTGGGAAGGGGCCTGGAAAGGTC
The DNA here is from genome assembly GCA_036023395.1 of Myiotriccus ornatus. Lineage (NCBI taxonomy): Eukaryota > Metazoa > Chordata > Aves > Passeriformes > Tyrannidae > Myiotriccus > Myiotriccus ornatus. Next base: position 2,138,049 of record JAYRBT010000042.1, read on the forward strand.
ACGCAGTCCATTCCATCCCTGCCAGGCAGGATCAGCTCCCCTACGGCCCCGCTGACAGATGTTTGTGTAACCTGCCCTCGGAGACCTCCCGTAAAGGAAGCCCCACATCCCCCCCAGCACCTCCTCCTCCTCTCTCTGGGGTAGCTCAGAGGATTTTCCCACGCTGTCCAAATTACTCTGCATTGCCCTGAGCTCCAGAGAACCCCTCTGCTCTCAGGGAAGGCAGTGGCTGCAGCTCTTTTCCCAGAAACAATTTGCTGATACCTTTGCATGTGGGAAAAAATCCATTCTAGGCTGTCTTTGCCTCACATCAACACACAGCCCCTAATTCACATCCCTGTCAGCATCTAGGAGAGGATATGGCTCTGCCAGGCTCAGGAGTGGTCCCAGCTCTTGTTCTCTGATGGCTCAGGCTCCTGTTTTCCTTCAGGCTGTGAGAATCAAACATTACTTTTTCTCTGTCCCTACTCCAGGCTAACCTGGGATGGCACTTACTCAGTTGCCTTGTTCTGCACACTTTGCCCCACTGTGGTCTCCCCGAATCTTCCCTTTCAATAAATTTTGCCTCCACCTCCCTCTGCATGCCTTGCTGAAAGGGTGCTGACAGCACTGCTTGATGCTCCTGCAAGGAACAGACCTCCAGTGAAGGTGGATATTGCACAGAGAAGGTTCCACTTCTTAAACACCTCGGAGTTTTCCATCCCCTCTCCATCCACCAAGGATAATTTACTCTGGGTTTCCTGTAGGATTAAAGATATTGGCAGTTAGCAGGTAAATGTCTTCATCTAGAGTGATGGAAAAACCTCTGTCTGGGCTTTGAGATGACCTCTTGATATCTCAGTGTTGATCCCCATCTGCTGTTTCCCACCTCACCACCAGCATCTCCTCTTCCCCCAGTTTAAATTTTGCCACTGCCTGTGTTTAGAGGACACTACTGAGACCCTTCCCAAGACACTTCTTTGCCTTCTGATGGTGAGATTGTCATATTTTGCCATTTTTCGCTGCAATGTAACTCTAGGAATTCCAAGACACACCATTATTGCAGCAGCTGGGACTTTACCTCAAAAACACACACGTGATCAAATTGAGAGACTTAACAACCCCAGTTTTTTTATTTCCTGGGGTATTACATTGACTTTCTTGCTGAAACAATTTTCACTGCAATATTCTAGCAGCGAAAGTGCTCCCAGATGCCTGAGCTTAGGCTGCAGATTTGGCTGTGAAACCAGGTTTCACAAATGCTCCCAAGTGATTTTTCTATAGAGCCTGGAAATCCTGAAGGGTTGTTTTTTTTTTTTAATGTGTCAAGTTCACTTTATTTGATTTGTTAGGCTGAAAAGCAAAAACTAGATCTCTCAGTGGGCCTATTTAAATGGTGTTATTTAAATATGCTGTCAAATCGGCCTCAGTACTGCTTGAGAAATACTCCTCTGCCCCCTTGGAAAGCTGTGGTTTCAAGGCATTGCAGACAGGAGGATGATTTCTTGGTGCAATGCGCCAAAGGATTTAAATGCTATGTCCTCTTCCAGTTCTGAGGCACCTCTGAATTAAGAACTGATTAAAGTTTGGGGATTGTTTTGTAACATAATCACTGTTTTGCAGGGACTGGTGCTCTGCCAGGGCTGGCTGCACCGGTTACACCCTGGACATTCAGACATCTCGGGCTTCTGGGACTGGGTTCTTTTAAAGGGAGACGTGTTCTATTTGCAGAAGGGGGTTTTTTGTGCCCCTTCTTCACCTCTCAGCCCTGTGGCACAGTTTGTATCCCAGGTGTGACAGGCAAGATGAAAGCTGTGCTTGCAGAGGCGTGGGTTAAATCATAGAATTGTGGAACAGTTTGGGTTGCAAGGGACCCTGAAAAGCCATCTAGTCCTACCCCCCTGTAGTGATTTTCCACTAGATCAGATTGCTCAGAGCCCCATCCCATCTGACCTTAAGCATTTCCAGGGATGGGGCATCCACCACCTCCCTGGGCAACCTGTGCCAGTGTTTTGCCATTCTCCTTGTAAAAAACTTCCTCCTTATATCTTACCCAAATGGAACCCCTTTTACTTTCAAACCATCACCCCTTGTCCTGTCACTACAGGCCCTCCTAAAAAATCTGTTCCCGTCTTTCTTATAGGTCCCTTTTAGGCACCGTAAGGGGTTCTCAGGTCTCCCTGGAGCCTTCTCTTCTCCAGGCTGAACATCCCAGCTCTCCAGCCTGGTTCCAGAGCAGAGGGGCTACAGCCCATGGAGCATCTTCATGTCCTCATTTGGACTCAGTCCAACAGCTCCACATCCTTCTTATGTTGTTGCCCCCAGAACTGGAGGCAGCTCTGGAGCTGTGGTGTCACCAGAGCGGAGCAGAGGGACAGAATCTTCTCCCTTGACCTTTTGCCACATTTTAATGCAGCCCAGGACGTGGCATTACGTGGGTGTAATGAGCAAACCAAGCTCTCAGAAACCCCAGGAACAGCTCCCTCCTTTCCCTGGCTTCCCCCACGTGATTTCAGGTCAGCCTGCCCTGCCACACCATCCAGGCGTGTTCCCCACACGTGGGCTTGTCCATGTTAAACAGACAACAACCACGGGGCTCCTGCTCCTCCCTCTGAACAACTGATGGACTCCACTGCGGCCTCAAATCATCTCCCAACCCACAGCACATGTTTTTCTCTGCTTGGCCTCCTCCATTTCTCTGAACTGTATCTGCTCTCGCATCGTGGTGTTTACGTTCTTCAAAGAACTCGGAGCCGTTATCCTCTCTTGGCCTTAGTCATAATTTGGCCAGGACTTACACATTTCTTTCTCCTTTTATTTTCTAATCTGCCCTCTCAGGTCTCTGCCTCCAGGAGGCTGCTCTCACAGGCTGCTTGGGTTTCTCTGTTTGTCTTGGAGCGGGAGCAACTTTTTGAAATCCTAATAACGTAGGTTTTGCAAAGCTAAGCTGTGAAGCAAGAGACTTTCACACTCAACGAGCTCAGGGGTGGCAAAGTGCCATGGGACAGCTGCTGAGCTGAAGAGGGATTAGAGGAGCCAAGTGGGTGCCCTTGAGCCTTAAACCCTCAGTCTCTTGTGTCCCTTCTCCTGAGGGGTGACTGATGCGGGCTGTGCACACCCTGACACAACTCAGAGTTCCTAAAAGGGACTCTTTATAAAGATGGAGAGTTTTTACAGAGCAGACAGTGATAGCACATGGGGGAACATTTTTGAACTCCATGAGTCTACATTTAGATGTTAGGAAAAGATTCTTTACAATGAGGGAAGGGTGGTGAGGCCCTGGCACAGGTTGCCCAGAGAAGCTGGGGCTGCCCCTGGATCCCTGGAAGTGTCCAAGGCCGGGTTGGATGGGGCTTAGAGCAACCTGAGATAGTGGAAGGTGTCCCTGCCCATGGCAGGGGGTTGGAACTGGATGATCTCTAAGGTCCTTTCCAACCCAAACAATTCTGTGATTCTATGATGAGGACATGCAAACTGGCTGGAAATCACGGCTCATCCCAGCCTGGCAGGTCTGGCTGGTTGGGCTGGTGGAGAGAAAGTTACAGGAGGAGAGGAGGAGGGAATCAGTTCTGCAAGTCCATCCCTCTGTGTGTGAGGGATCACAGAATCACAGGATCATTTAGGTTTGAAAAGCCCCCTACAATCCCAGGTCCAAACATTAACACAGCACTGCTAAGTCACCACTGGGTTATGTCCCCAATGGCCACATCTCACGTCTCTTGGCAGGTTTCATCAATGACTGACGGGAATAACATGGGAAAAAGGCTCCTCTCATTTTAGGATAAGGCAGAATCAGACCCCAGAGGAATTAATGAAATTAAATCACTGCCAGAAAGAACTGAACCAGCCCAACCCTTGGGGCTTGGGTTATGATTTTAGGCTGCCTGTGATGTTGTCAGTACTTTCTGCCCATGCAAACTGAAACCTCTCACTATTCACTGCAACCTCCTCCAGGTTTGGAATGGATGGGAAGCTGAAATGAGAGCAAATGGTATCTGGAGGTCCCCTCTCCTACGTTGCAGAGCAGTGACTTTTGGTGGCAGCAGCAATGGGCAGAGGTGGTGCAGTCTTTTCATGGCTGTGCCATTCAGTCAGGCCATGAGAATCACGGCAAAAAATGGCAAAGAGCTGTATCAGGAGAGGTTTAGGATGGATATTAGGAGAAGGTACTCACCCAAAGGGTGGTTGGGCACTGGAACAGGCTCCCCAGGGAAGTTGTCATGGCCCCACAGCTGCCAGAGCTCAAGGAGTGTTTGGGCAATGATCTCAGGCACAGGGTGGGATCGTTGGGGTTGTGCTGTGCAGGGTCAGGAGTTGGACTCAGTGATCCTTGTGGGTCCTTTTAAACTCAGCATACTCTATGATTCTATAAAAAACATCATCCCTGTAGACACTGTCTCCTAATCCTTGGAAAAATAAAGGCAGGCACCAGGGCACTGCAATCTCAAGGGAAGAGCCAGGACAGGGTCATGGGATACCAGAAATCCCTCTCTTGGCTCATCACAGACTTGCATTGAGAGTTTGGCCGACTCCACCGCTCTTCTCCATTTTTCCACTCTTCCTTTTGTGTTGTTACGTTGGAATTTCGCAGGAGGGTTCCTCTGTGGATGTGTGTGGGTGCCCCCACGTGTGTGCAACATTCTGAGGTCTCTCAGTACAATGGCACTATAAATTATATCCTGCCAAATTCTTGGAGTGGTGGTATTGGCACTTTCCTCCCTCAGAGTCTTTGCAAAATAGCTACCTGTGAAATTAAATTAAACATTGCTCCTCTTGGGGTTTAAACAATACACTCCCCCTGACTTGGGCTAAGGGTTTCTTTGTACTGTATCATTTTATAGATTATTACAGTGCAGAAAATTAATTACTTTTTATTCAGTGAGACTTTTTTTTTTCCCCCTTCGCAGATTTCAGATTTTCAATTTGCAACGAAAACTTAGGGGGGACCGCAGGGAAATCCCACGTATGTGAGGAATGTAACCTTAAGATCTGGTTCCTGGTACCTGGTCTGCTCTGCTCCTTGGATCTGCTCTGCCTCCCCCAGCTGATAAGAGCTCTGCTGGGTCTGCCTGCCACGCTCATTCCACTACTGCTGACACTGCCTTTTGTCTCTGGTGGGCCCTGGGCAGGCACAAATCAAAGCTGTCACGTCCTGCAGAGCCCTGGTGTGGCCCAGAGTGCAGAGATCTCTGAACTCTGCCTTGTTGCAACCATTTATTACAGGCAGGAGGGTTGTGGGGCAGAAATTCAGAGGCCTCTTTTGCCTCTTCCCCCAGCCCCAAACACTAATCTTGAAGGGTGAGGTTTTGCAGCACTGCTTCGGCCCAGAGCTCTTTTGGTGGTCCAGGGAGTGCAGCTGGGAGGGCAAGAGCAAAGCACCACGAAGACCTTATCATAACAGGGATCTGAAGGACAGAACAACCTTTGTGAACACCCTTTTTGTCCTCCAGATCATCAAATCTCAGGTAGAGACCCTGAAGAAGTGTGTGCATGTGCACATCCATACACAAACGCACAAATACCCAAAATTTCTCCTTCAGGGATAAATAAAAATCCCTCTGTCTCACTTTGCCAGGCCCTTTTTTAATTTCTAGTCTCACTGCTGTAACTTAAAATCCTACTGGGACCAGTTTTCTCAGCGAGCTCAGTGCCCACCTCCACTGCCACCACACTTTTCTCCACGAATCCTATGAGCAGGCAAGATGCAGGAGCTGGCAGAAGGCAGCCCAGCTGGAAAGTTTTCCAGGGCTGGATTTGGCCAGCACAGGTACCACTCCGTTCCAGAGGTCACTAAGCCATTGCCAATGTTTTCCTGAGCTGGCTCAGGGAGGACCTCTCTGAAGTGCAGAGGGCAGCACTTTTATCTCCTGCAGCTGGCTATCTTTAGACAATTTTAATAAATCAGTGGGATTAAAAACATTCCTCCCTCCAGCCCCCTTAGAGGTGTTTAACCCAGTCAGGCCACGTGAGGAGGAGGAGAGCTTTTGAAAAGTGATTGCATTAAGCAGGGAGATCTGGGGGAGTCTGCGGTTATATCCTCTTGAGCAAGTGTTAAAGGGATGGTGTCAGCTCCCAAACCACCCCCTGTGGGCAATCATACACCACCCTCTGTGGGGTATCATACTTGTGTCAGCCCTAAAGAAAACAGAGGTGCCAGAAGCCATGAACAGGAAGAAAACAGCATATCTGTCTCCACTGCACATTATCTCCGTGGCACAGTGGCAGAGATCTTCCTGTCATTTATTTAGTGGTGTGAACCACTCCCAAAGTTCTCCCCTGTAGAAGACACGGCACATGCATTTGTTCCTTGATTTTGGTGCTTTGGGCAGTTTGTCTGGAGATCTGGAGAGGGATAAGGCCTTGGACTTCTAGTGAGCAAAGAAGAGGCAGAAACTGTCCCAGAGGTGGTCTCTGACCCACCCAAGGAAGTGCTAGATGGTTATCCAGCTCCTGTCCTTCTGCTCACCTGACCTGTCAGGTAAAACAGCCCCAAAGGACACGACTGACAGGGCTCTGAACAACCTCATCTCGTGGAAGATGTCCCTGCTCATTGCAGGGGGGTTGGACCAGGTGACATTTAAAGGCCCTTTGCAACCCAAACCAATCCATGATTCCATGATCTTATGACCCACAGTGGCCTGCACAGCATGGCAGCAAATTGCTGCCAAACAGCCTGCAAGGAAAAATCCCCGTTTATTGCCATTGCAGAGACACAAGCCCCAGCCTTTGCATCCAGTAGTCCGTGACAGAGGTCCTGAGCTTGACACTCCACATTGCTCCCCAGGGAATGGTGTCACTGGAGCGACAATTTGCCTTGAAGCCTCTGCCATCAGGGTGTCTGCAGCCTGGTTCACACCGAGGACCTCCACGAACCATGACCCTGAGCTTGCCTTCTATCTCTAGGCATTATCTAATCATCCTCTGAGATTGTTCCCTGAGGAAATGTGCTTCCCTTCCCAGCAAAGCCTTTTCCACTGACAGAGATGGAGCACTGGTGTATGGAGAGGTGCAGAGCTGGCTGCAGAGACCTGTCACCTTCCTGCCTGGGAAGAAAAACCTTCTCAGTGTAGCTCTTTTCCCACAGTTAGGGGACAACAGGGAAAAGTCCTGATATTTCTGAAACCACTGAATGCTGAAAATTCATCAGAGTTTTCTTCTCAGAATGCACAGCATATGAAATAATTTAAACTGACCAGATTTAGAATCTAATGTTCCATTCTTTTCAATATTTTTTTCCTAGAAATTCCCAGTTCTTTACAAATAAAACCCAAGGATCTCATACAACAGTCCCAGTGGCTGAGGATGAACAACAAACACTAACAAAGTGCATAAGAATCTCCTGGAAACATCAGCCATGGGGTTCCCCCTTTCTCTGCTTTGTTGTTATACCATCTGAAGTTTCTGACCCATGACTATCCAGTAACACGGAGCGTGTTCTGCTCCCACTTGCCCCAGTAAGCAACACCAGGTGAATTTTTCCTGGAGCTCAGGGCGCACTTTGAGTTTAAAATATGCTTCAGATGTTGCCTCTGCTGCAGCACTTTTGTTTTTCAGGTGGCTGCAAAAGGGGATGCAGCCTTGAGAGGGCAGCTGTCCTTGTTGTTGCTGTCAAACAAATGGGGTCCTAAGGGGTCCTGCAAGCTCTGAAGAGCTGAAGCATCACAGTCACTAATGCAGAAGACAATAAGAAGATTTAAAATGGAGGAAGAATCTCATCTCATGCCTTTATTTGTCTGTTTTCATTGCTCATTGCTCCAGGTTCATGCTCAGCTATTGATCACGTGCCCATGGGGATCCAGCTCTCGTTTTGGGTTCTTACCCCCAAGGATGGTAAGTGCCAAAACTAAGGTTGCAGCCACCTCTGTGAATGCAGGAAGACTGTCAAAACCACATCTCTGTGTGTAATAAACTGCTACCAGATCCAACAAATATGAGAGGGCAGCACCATGCAGACCCTGGCTGGGGGGAGGAACTCAGCATCACTTTTCCTTGGAGATCTCTAATCCAGATCAGTCCTCAGAGCGGAGCCCAATGTGATTTCTGAAGCATTTTGTAGTAGAAGAGCACATCCTAATTAAGTGAAGGAATGAGAAAAACCAGCTGCCCTCCTGAGCAGAGACCCTCCTTACAAATGTGGTGTTAGCAGGAGGAGCAGGAAGATGCCAACAGCTGCACGAAATCACTGTAATTAAAAAAGAGGGGGAAAAAAAAAAAAGAAAACTTTCCAGTAAGGAGATATCTGGGGGCATCCTGCAGTGGGGAAAGGTTAATTCCAGCCTCGTCTCCCAGCTGGCTCCACGAGGACAGAGGTTAAAGATGAAGCTGTAACATACACATGTCAACACAGCTCAGATCTCTGCCCAGGTCATCTTCCCAGAGTCTGCCCCAAATAAACCTCCTCCCTCTTGTTTGGTAGAGAGAACCCACCTCCCAGCAGCTTTAATGGAGTTAAAAAACAAGTGTTATTAAATATGAATGTTTAAGAGGTTGTGTCTCCACTTGAGACGTCTGGTCTCATGCCTTGGAAGACGAGCATTGAAAAGAGAGATCCCCTGGGGGCTCCTTGCTAGAGAAACTTCTGAAAATAACTGGAAGCTGGAAAATATTTGAAGGGGGATATTACATGGGCTTGCCATGCTTGGACCTCTCCCTTGGGGTCTTCTTGGGTTTCCTCTTCTGTACAGGGTTAGGCTGTCATGCCAAAGCTTAACAGACTTGTCTAAGAAGTGGAAAAAGTAAAGGAAGAGGGGGAAAATCTGGGGAAAAAAAATCATGTTTAAAGCCCAGGTGCCCCTGAAGGTGTCCAAGGAGCTGGTGGGCTGCCAAAGGGTGCTCTGGGGTTGTCCTGGACAAGAGAACAGAAACTGTCTCTGCTGCCACTGGGATCTCCCACCCTGGTTTGCTCCCTTGCCAAGGCTGAGGTCGACAAGGAGATCATGTTTTTTGATGAGGCCTTGGAGGAAGAAGGTGTAAATACAAAGGTGAAGGAAAAGAGCAACCAGGAACTAAAATAGAAGGTGTGGGAGAGTTGTGGCTCGTGTGATGCATTTCAGAAACAACACAGAGCAGAGGATGCTGCAAACCATCTTGTGAAGACACTCACATGCCTGGCAGGAGCTTTTTTTCCCCAATATAAACTTCCTCTAGGGTGTTTTTTGGCTGGCTGTGGGTTATTACACCTGAGGAATTAAATGCAGCCATAAGCCTACTTACACAGCTCAGTGATAACTATGACACAGAATCCCAGAATCCCAGAGGGTGGGACCTTAAAGATCACCTTGTTCCACCTCCTGCCATGGGCAGGGACACCTTCCACTATCCCAGCTTGCTCTGAGCCCCATCCAAGCTGTTCTTGAACACTTCCAGGGATGGGGCAGCCACAGCTTCTCTGGGCAACCTCTTCTTGTGCTTCACCACCCTCACAGTGAA
>JAYRBT010000042.1:2147556-2160313 GCA_036023395.1 Myiotriccus ornatus
TGCATCACTCTCCCCTATTTTGATGGTAATTCCTTCTCTCAGCCCCTGTCCTGAACTTCTCTGCTCCTCACAAGCCTTGTGCCTCATCAGAACCCCAGGATCTGCCCTCACCCATATTCCCAAGAATTCCAGTTTAAGTTTGGGGTTTGGAAGTGGGATGGGAATGCAGGAATACAAACATGGATAGTCTGAGGAGAAGTGTGTAAGCCAGGGAACAGCCTGAGCTAAATCCTTGTGAGGCTTCAGAGCAACATAAATGTTACACCTGCCTGAAATGTGATTCCCTACATGGGGGGTCTGGGTGACCTTTATCTCTGAAGGTTTCCTGTTGGCTTTCAATCTCTTGTACTCAGAGGTTTGGACAGCACAGGGAGTGGATTTTTAATTCCTTCGAAGATTTTGTAAAAAAAAAAAAAAACCCAATGTTTTAAGTGATATTTTCCTTGGAATATGCTTGGATGTTTTTTCAAGTGACCAGACTTTTCTTGCTTTGCTGATGGAAGGGTTTTGTTACGCGGGGTTTTCAGTGTGGGTTTGTTTGCTTGTTTGTTCATTTGCTTGTTCGTTTTGCAAAAGCCCCAGAAGTGGGGAAGGGGACAAAACAAAACAAACCAAAACAAGACAAACCAAAAATGTATTTTTCACCATCTGAATTCTCTAACTGAAAGGTTTAGGGAGATAATTTGGCGGGGGGAGGGAGGGGATGGTAAAAAAAATCCCCAAAATGTAGGATAGCACAAAATAATAAAAAAAAAAAAGCAGCCCACCCTAAAATCTTCGCAGGGATACACGATCCCAGATGAAGAAACTGTAGGGAAAGACTGTGGGATGAGGCTGGTGAGTGCCATTTTCAGGGCTGGTTGTCCCAAAAGCAGGGGCTATGAGGCAGTGACCCTTCTGGGCCAGTTGTGATTGGTGAAGTCTCCACACACAGCAACTGAATCGGGATAAACTGTGAAAAGATAAGAAGTTCCTCTTCAGAACCAACAATATGGGGGAAGGGCAGTGAAAAGAGAAGAAAAAAAGCTCTGCACACCCTCATCAGGAGGGGACAGACCTTGGGTGCTCACAGGTGCTGAAAAGCAGTTGTTTCATCAGATGTATGTCCCCTTTACTCCATGTTCCCTCCTCTCTCTTTACTCCTTCGTTATTCCCATTTGTCCAGTTTGCTTTATTTGTTATTTTAGTGCCCAACAGCCTGATCTGGCTGGCAGGTTTTGCTGTGCAGAGATTCCCACCAGTATCTTGCTGTCCCACCAGTGTCTCCTGGAGGACAAACCCAGCTTCCAGCACCTGCTCTCTTCAGGGCTTCTCTGCCATGAGGTGGTGAAGAGCCACATACCCACACCTACCACCTGCATTTCTCCTTCCCTCTGCAACTCCCTTTCGATCCAGCGAGCAGAACTGGCCTCCCACTCCTCAGTCTTCCTCGCATGCAGCTGGTCCTTGGTTCAGAAGGGAGAATCCAGTGACACCAGCTCTTCCTCAAGATTTGGAAAGAACTGTGTGCTGTTAAGAGGAGGTTTGTGGCTACCTGTTTCTTCCTTCCTTCCCCTGGAAAACCTGATCCTGCCCATCCTTAGCCCACCCTTGGCAATCCAAGTTGTAACACCAAGAAAGGAACTGGAGACACCAAGTTAGAGACGTCTCTGCCATCGCCCCGAGGTGCAGATTTTGACCAGGTGCACATGACCAGCCTCTCTGTAACCTCCCCTCTCTCTAAGTACAATGATCCAACCAGTTTGAACTGAGGGCTGATGTGATGTAAAAGGGTATGGGGGGACAATATTCCTGCAGCTCCTCCCTTGCAACGCAGCGTTGGCGTTGAGTGGAGATCCACAGCTCCCTTCCTCCATCCCTACCCTCTGATATCACAACCATTCTCAGTTTTCTCTTCAACTCTGCGTCATTTCTGTTGCTTTTCTTCAAAAGAAGGAAATAGAAGGCGTGGCTTTGCCTTTCTTTAAGTTATTTTTTATTAAGCACTTGTTTGCAGCTAAGCAAGGAGTGAGAACTTGCACCAGACTTGCACAGTAATGCAGAAAAAACAGCAAAAGAAACAACTCAATCCTTTTTGGAAAACAAGTCTGAGGCAACCTCTGGGAATCAAATAAAGTGCACATGCACACAAACAGCAAAACCCAAACATGCTGCATATTAATGCAAGTCAACTGCTTTCTCAGAGTAGAACTCGAAAAACATAAACAAGTTACTACAAAAACAGAGGAAATTGGCTGGCATTTCCCAGTCTTCCTTTCACAGCTTTTGAAGATGTTTGATAAGAGATCCTCTCAGTCTTTTGAAGTCAGGGACAGTCCAATCCCAATGCCAGCTGAAAGGCAGAGTCATCATTTTCAAAGGAAATAATGAATTCCATCCCTGCTACATAAAGACCAGACTCCATCCTACGGAGCACAGCTCCTCTTCCAGTGGGACAAAGCAGATCAGAAGGTGCCTGGGAGCTCCCAGGTGGAGTCTTTCTGATCAAAGGGACTAGTTAAAGAACAAATGCCCAGAGGAAATGGACTTAGGCCCTGAGAAAGTGGCCCCTTCTGAAGACAAACATTTTATCATGAGCACGACACGTTCAATACTTGAAGCCCCAAGTCCCGATGGCAAATCCCCATTTCAAGCAGAAGTCTGGCTCCACCACTCAGCTATTTCCATTGATTTTCCTTGGCAGCTGCATAGATATTCCAGGGACCTGGGGCCACGGAAAAGGCTTAGCTCAGCAGCTCCCAAGTTGTACAAAACCTTAAGGTCATTCAGAGTGGTCTACACACACACAAACACGCACACAGGCAAGCTGAACCCTTGTGTGGGAACGTACAGATATTTAAACCTGTCTTGGCATCTTCTCCTGGGGCAAACAGGCAGCTGTCTGGGCAAACAGACACAGCCTGAACATCTCAGCTGCTTCTTCCCCCTGCCCACAACGCAGTGCTGATTCAGTGTCACCGTCAGGATGCCACATTTTCTTCCTCCTGGAGGATGGCACCCCTGCAAACCAGTTTAGCTGGCAGATCAAATGACTTCTGGGTTGGATGGATACCTTCCTGAACACCTCTGTGTGGCTCATGGAGGTGTAAGAGAGCTCAGCAGAGATATAACCACTCGCTCTAAGGAGCACATGGTTCTGCTCAGCAGGGTTGTGCTCTTGCCTGGACTGAGTGACCTCCCCTCTGTTCCACGGGGGCTCATTTTTCAAGCCCATTTCCGTGGCTGTGCAGGTAAAGTCTGGTTTTCCAAGTCTAGGCAAAGCTGTCAGCGTCTCCTCTTGAAAAGCACCTGTGCTAGGCTGACCAACCACCAGTTCCTGTGGAAATCAAGGGAGAAAGCTCGTAGAAATTTCCCAAAATCATCCCAGGGACATCAGGCTCTTAGTTCCCCTTGGCTACAGTAAGAATATGCCTCAGAAAGTGCCAAATAAAACATGCCAGTGGACCTCAATTTATATTCCAAGTAGGTGATGTGTTATCCTTTCTTGCTGGTGCTGGGTTAACAGTTGGGCTCAATGATCTCAGAGGTTTTTCAGACCTTATTAATTCCATGATTCCTCGAAAGCTCCTGGTGTTGTGGGTGTTTCTCTTGCTGCTCACTGGTAAACACGAAAATCACCTTCAGAAAGAGTGGTGACCTTGCATGACCATCTTTGCTGCCTCTCTACATAAGACACCGATTTAGGACGTCCCTTTTTCAGGAAGCTCAGCCCCTCTGCAGTGCTTCTGTTTTGTAAGCAACCTCTGGAGTTAATGATGCCACAAGGAGCAGAGAGAATCCATGAGGTCCCTCTTCCTGGGAGTTGGCTCCTACCAAACCCTGAGCCAAGAGCAAAGTGCCTTGCACCTGACAGATCTGCTTCTCCCAGTACTGCCTCTAAAACAGATTTTAGGGATTGTACCTGACCAGTGAGGCAATCCTTTAGGCTGCATGCACAGAGCAAAAGGGGCAACTCCAGAATCCAGTTCATCTCGTACTACAGCAGGTGGAAAAACCTGTGTGGGTGAGCTGACCCCCACAAGTGTCTGTTCATCCAAATATTAAGGCAGCAAAGATGACCAGATCACATGGAGGAGTCTGAATTTAGTGAAAACAAAACTCTTTCCATCATCCTGCCGAAACTAAAAGCCCTTTTTCCTTCTAAGAACTTGAAACTTTCTTGTAGTGGAGCCCTTGGAGATCCCTGTCAGGAAGAACAAGGTGAAATATTTTGTCAGGGTGCTTTGTTTGTTTGTTTAAAAAGTAACTTTATGCCAGCTGGTATTACAAGTGTGCTTTTTCAGCAGATTGGATGGGGAGGTCAAGCCACAAATCCATTGCCATAGATCTTTCTCCCCCTCAGCTGATGTTTTGTCAGGAGCTGGTTAAAAGCACTTTTAAGGCTCAGAAAGAACTCCACAGAGGACAAAAAGCCTTTAATAGGGACACATCCTCCCCAGGGCTGCTGGGAGGACCTGTGCTCAAGAATGCTTTATTCTTGGAGGAAGTAATTTCTAAAAAAAAAAAAAATAAAAATGAGGAAGGGTGGAGTCACCATTACAAGCTCTGATGTTATAAATGAGTAAAACCTTTTTCATTAACCCATCATTTGCTCTGCAGCAACAAACTACCCAGATTTGTGCTCTTAACACCCTGGGATTGCCAGGGCTGGCTCAGTCCACTCACGTGTTTCCCCTGGTGAGAAAGCTCACCTGGAACGTGCAGGTGTGGGTACAACCCACACCTGATCCCACAGGACGTTCAGCACGAGGCATAAAGGCACTTCCAGTTTTACCTGCAGCCTGCACTGCCTGCCTTAATTCCACTGCTGATATTCCAGAGGAACGCTCTGGCTTAAGGCGTCACAGCAAACCGCTGAGGGCTCGGCTTTCGAGGCGCAGCCTGTGCCGACACAGGTGCACACGGGAACCCAAAGCTGCTGATCCTCATCAGTAGTCTCTCAGCACTCCGGGAATGCGGGCTCGGAGGAGGCAGCGAGGAGCACAAGGCTGGCACAACTTCTGTCGCTGCTGCCCCGTTGAAAGGCTGCTGAGCTCTGACTTACAGAAACTGAGGATCCTCCGGGTCGCTCAGGAATTCAGGAGGTGAAAGGGAGGCTCTGGGAAAAGCAGGTTTAGGTTTCAGGCTGAGCAAGCCTGAGGAGGGAAGCTCTGGGAGCCATTTGAACTGGGCTTTGCTATTTGCTGTGCATTTCTTCTCTAGCTAATACTGCTCATAAGGCTGGAATGTGTAGTAGCCAGAGAGAGAGAGAGAGAGTATGTTTTCATTGTATATGAAAGCATAATAAAAGCAAAGCTTGCTCCCAGAAAGCTTTAGAGGCTTAGAAAAAATGTTGTTCATATTTGAGGAGACAGAAGAAGGGTTGAAAAGAAAACAATGACACCCAGGAGTAAACAGTAGATGGAAGTAGATGAAAGCAGGAGATGGACCCAGGTATCCAGGCAACCCCTTGCTTTGTCCTCATGCCCACTCTGGCTGACAGAGTCAAAACCTGGAGGATGGGAAGGACTGGCACATGACAAAAATAGGCAGATGTGATTTTTGGGAAGGACACCTGTTTGCAGCAGCACCAGGTCTCCTTATCTCACTGATGCTTCTGTTCTGTGAGCATAATCAGTCACTGTCCCCTTCTACCACCGACATCAAAAGCAGCAGAAAACCGCTGCCCTCTTTTCCTGTGTCTCCCACCTCCATCCATGTTCCCCTGACATTTGCCACCAGAACAGGGTGTGCAGTGCAGCCACAGAGCCCTCTGTGATGGACAGCACTTCGTTCTGCTACGTGTTTGCTCTGCCAGAGATACAGCCCTGGACTGGCCAAGGAGCAACAAAGAGCCCATAAAGGAGATAATTTACCCTTTTACCAGACACATCCATGAAAGCAACTTATCTTCCCCTTCGTCCACCCAGAGCCAGGATGTGGCTCTTATCTGCCTGCAAACCAGGCAGAGTGGAGCTTGTTGCCCTTTAAGGTCAACCTGTTGGGGGGAAAAAAAAAGGAGAAGAAGTAGCATTTTTAACTTTGGGCTTTTTTCCTAGCAGCCTGTGGGTGTTGGAGATGCCTGTCATCATAGCAATCCCTGGGAAATGGGACCTGTACCTGCTTTTTATGCTCCTCTTGGAGATTCCAACCCAAATGTTTGAGCTCTGAGGAGGCCAGAAAGATGCCCAGAGGGCTGGAGCATCTCTGCTGTGGAAGAAAAGCTGAGAGCATTGGAGTTGTTCAGCCTGGGGAAGCAAAGGCTCCAGGGAGGTCTTACTGTGGCCTTTCAATACAGGAAGGGGGTTATAAGATGAAACAAGACTTTTTTGCCAGGACAGTAGTGACAGGACAAGGGACAACAGTTTTAAACTGAAAAGGGGTAGATTTAGGCTGAATACAAGGAAGAAATTCTTTACTGTGAGCATGGTGGGGCCCTGGCACAGGTTGCCCAGAGAAGCTGTGGCTGCCCCTGGATCCCTGGAAGTGTCCAAGGCCAGTTTGGACAGGGCTTGGAACAACCTGGGATAGGGAAGGTGTCCCTTCCCATGGCAGGGGGGTTGGACTGGATGACCCTTCAAGGTCCCTTCAAAGCAAATCATTCCATGATTCCATGGTTCCGTGTCCAGGGAGCTGGAGAACACAGCCAGTGGGCAGTGAGTTAGGACACAACCTCTGCTAACAGAAAATTCTGTAGTGGTTGAGGTGAATCACATCCCTCCCAACCCTGACTCTGTTGACTGTAAGTGAAGCCTCAATGCCCAGCTCAGAACTGGCCTCCAGCACATAAGGTGCCCAGTTCAAGTGGGGTGAATCCACTCTTAAAGCTATGACAGATGAATCCCACCCTGGTGACTCAGAGGGGAGGAATTGCATTAATACAGGCATGTGTGATGAAGCATTTCCTTTCATTCCTCTTCCAGTCTGACTCCTGGTCATTTTGCTGGATGCTTCTTAGTTCCTGTGTTATCAATAACAGTGAGTAACCATTTCCTACTCACCTTCTCCTTTCTTTGCACACTGTTCGTAGTCCTAAAATGTGACTTCAGGAAAGAAATAAGAATGATTCCACACAAAAGACGTGGATACACTGCAGATTTAAGCAGCTCCATGCTGTAACTTTCTGGTTTGTTCATTATTGCCTTCCAGTAATTCCTAACATTCAGTTCCCCTGAGCTCTGCTGCTGGGATCTCTTTTCTGAGTGGAAATAGCTACTCTAGAGACCATCACTGTGTATAAATGTTTAGGGCTGCATTTCCCACATGTGCATTACTTTGCATTTACTAACACTCACTTTCACCTGCCTCTTTGTTGCCTGTCGTTGAGATGATCCTACAATTCCTGATGGGAATATTAGTTTCAATTACCATGAATAATTCTGTGTCATCAGCAAATTTCAACGCTTTTATTGTCAGTCTTTTCCAAATCATTTACAAGTGTGTTCAAGAACGCAGCTCCCAGTGGAAAACCCTGCAGGACCCTCCTGGCAATGTTTTCCACCATCAAAACCCATCAATTCTTTGTTTCCTACCTTTTAATCAATTAATAATCTACAAGAGCAATCAATCCCACGACAGTTCATTTTTTTGGCTCCTCTGTTGAAAGACCTTGCTGAGAACTCTCCCATTTCCTGCATCATCCTCCCACATGTCCACAAAGTCCTTCGAAACAGTTTGATTTGTTGGGGATAATTTCTTTAAAATAAGTGTCACCTTTTCCTCAACATGTTTCTTTTAGGCCTGGGACTGTGGAAGTTGTTCCTTCTTGCAGATCCCACCAGTGAGTTTAATACACATCAGCATTTCCTTCCCAGGTCCTTCATGGTGCCATTCTCTAAAATTCACAACACAATTGCTATTTTATATCCCCTGCAGCTAAGTCTGATTGAAGTGACAAGCTGCACATCACCATTAATAATACAGTATTTTTATATCTCCATTCCCCTGGAACCCTTGAATCATGTTTTCCTTTCTTTTCATCGATTTTTTTATAATTTATTTTACTAACCTTTCTGTTAGCAATCATTCCTTTGATTGACTTACTCCCTCTTCTTCCCCAAGATAAATGTTGGTGTAGGAACCATCTTGAACTACTCCACACTTAACATGACTGGAAGAATCCATCAAAGCTTTCTGCTGCACATAAGGACCATCTCCTCCTTGCCCATCTCCTTTACTCCAGTTATAAATCCCATAGAGCCTCTGGCAGATCCTTGTGTCAATAAATTGGAGTAAGGTTTTATTAATATTTCATTCCTTTAGTAAAATGTTTCTTAAAAATCTTTTGGGCACACTTAATTGATGTTTCATGTTAAAAGTCCAGACATGAAGTTCTTTCTACTCCTCATTTCTCATTTAGATCTTCCTAAATATTGTCTTTTTGCTTCAATCACTTTTAGCCTTTTACTGGCCACTTATTTATCTAAGTTTAGTCTTTTTCAAAATCTTTCTAACACATGATATATATTTATTCTCTGAGTGTCCACTTGGTTGCCTTCAAAGTATTTACTGTGCCATCTAAAGGAATTTTTCATCTTTTTCCATTTCTTACAGTTTCTTTTTGAAAGCTTCCCCCTTTTGATTAAGTTAAACCCCTTTTGGACATAAAGTTTCACTAGTGGACTCTTTTTCTTTTTCTCCCTTGCAAGTTTTTGAGTTTATGTACATTATGTTCACTGTCACAGTACAGCACAGGTTGCCTTTGGAAGCTGCTGGAATTCCCAGGCTTCAGGAACAAGGAAATAAAATCCTGTGATACCATGTCATTCATTGCATAGTTTCTTTTTTAACCACTTTTATGCCTCTGACAGAGAGCAGTAAAAGCACTGGTCTCTGACGGACATTGATAAGAGCACACTGGGGCATTTCCAAGGACCATCACTCAATCACAGCCTGGAAAGAAGCTCTGAAAGTCTCTGAAAGAAATCAGAGATTTGGTTGTACAAGATCTCATCTAGTCCAGCTTTGAACATTTCTAAGGAGATTCTGGAGCTGTTGCAACAGCCAGTCATGCCCGTGGTGAAGAACTGCACCTTAAATCCAGCTAGAATTTCCTTTTCTGTAACTTATTACTTGTCTCTTGCCATCTCACTGGTCACTTGAGGAATGTCCTCTCTGAACAAAGTCCATCTCCATCTTCTGCACGAGCCTCATAGTCTGCCCATCCAGTCCACACCTCTCCAACTTGGATATAAAGACACCGTGTGAGACCATGTCAGAAGTCTTGCTCAAGCAGAGGTGGAGGACACCAGCTCTTGCCTGTCTGTAGAGCCCCTCAGCTCACCCCAGAAGTCCAAGAAGTTGTCCAAACACAGTCTGCTCTCAGTAAATCATGCTCACAGTCCCCTTTTTGTCCTTCCTATGCCTGGAAATGGCTTGCATGGGGACTTGCACCATTATTTTCCAAAGGACTACAGAAATGTTGACCATATTTATGTTCTTTGGACCCTTTACCCTGAGTGGGATGTTTGCCTTTTTTGCATCTGGAATTGTCACAGTCATTCTAAGAACCTCCCAAAGGCATTGACAGCTCCCTCATTCCCCTTGACGGTGTTCTCTGTCTCATGGACTTCTTACCGTCACAGTCCTTAACTTAACCCTCCTCTACTCTGGGTAGTATCTCTTTTCCTCTCAACACCACAGGTAGATCTGGGAAGTCTGGAGAAGAACTTGCCAGTGAATACTGAGGCAAAGAAAGCACAACATACCTCAGTTATTTCCGTATAAAGACTCCAACACGGTTTTGTGGCAGCAGAGAAAGCATCTGCCTCTGTGACCTTTTCCTGGAGCAGTTTCAGTCAGAGGCACTCACTTTTAAGGGTAGTTTTTCTGTGTAATGTCATCATCATTAGGACAGAGTTATGGGATACCTGATGATGATATCAGCTGCTTGTTTTGGAGCTAAAGCTGTTTTCCTTGACATGTTGTGCAAGGCCTCACGCTCAGTGAATTCTAACCCTTCCCACAGATGTCAGATGTCAGCAGAGCTGTGTTTATAGAGAGCCCTACCATGGGTCAGCCAGCTCTGATATTGCTGAGTAGGGGGCAAGAGGAAGAGAATCCTCTTCATCACCGCTGCAGGACAAGGAGTCTCATCCCTCAGTTACCTCTAACCCACAGTTCAGGATTAAAACCCAATGTACAACAACCATATGTTGAAAAATAACAGGTAGAACACAGAGCTGGAAGAGAGGAGGAAGGAGTGTTGCTGAAGTCCATCCTGTTTGTTGGTTCTGTAGGACCAGGTTCTTACTTTGCTGTAACTCAGTCCTTGCTCTTGGTTTGTCTTGTACCCCAAAGCAGAATCCAGCTCTGAGTTTGCACAGGGTGGGTTGGGGGGAAGGTTGGGACTGACCTCTGCTTGCTCAGAGGAACATTTTTAACCTGTTCCTCTTTCCACACTGCCAAGCTCTTTCCTTTCCCCCAGCCCCACTATTTCTACCTTAAATCCATCCCTTTTCTGTTGGGGCTCTGGTCACAGTGAAACCAGCCTTTCATTCCTCTGCTTCCCCACATGCCAGCCTCCCTCCCCTCCCTCTGCTCCCTATAATTTACTTCTCCCCCCTTTCATTGACACAGATGGGATTTTACGTTTAAACAATGTTCCACCGTGTACCAGTTCCCCCTGATAAGTAAACTCAGTCCCAGGGTGACTCAGCTCCGTGGCATGCAGGTAATTCCTGCAGCTCCCTCCCATGGCATTCCTCCCCAGTGCCTGCATCTGAGACATTCCCGCATTCTGGATGGCTGTGTGTGTGCCCTGGGTGACTGGATAGTCTATTTTCACCCCACAAAGACATAATGTACAGATTTCACAGAAGTCTTCAGAGCTGCTCTGTGTTGAAAATCTCACAGTGCCTTCATCCAAAGCGTTCAGAAAAGTATTTCCCAAACACCTGCCAGCAGGTCTGTACTGGTGCTGCTCTGAATGCAAGATGGGTTTGTAGTGTGACCCACCTCCACCCCTCAAAGAGAGGCCTTCCGGAGCCCCTCTTTGGCCATTCCAAGGCACTGATAC
Source organism: Myiotriccus ornatus (assembly GCA_036023395.1). Lineage (NCBI taxonomy): Eukaryota > Metazoa > Chordata > Aves > Passeriformes > Tyrannidae > Myiotriccus > Myiotriccus ornatus. The sequence goes on from JAYRBT010000042.1 coordinate 2,158,553, forward strand.
CACTCATGGATCACTGAAAGCAGCGTGACAGTCAAGGATGGGCCGGATGCAAAAGGTTTGGACTTAAATGCTGGATTGTCCTAGCAGAGAGTACCCAGATCCTAGGTATTCATGGAATCATGGAAAATACCTCCAAGGTCGTCAAGACCAACCTTTGACCAAATACCACCATGCCCACTAAACCTCAGTCATAGAATCATAAAATGATTTGGGTTGGAAGGGACCTTAAAGACCATCTCATTCCAGCTCCCTACCATGGGCAGGGACACCTTTCACTAGCCCAGGTTGCTCCAAACCCTGTCCAACCTGGCCTGGAACACTTCCAGGGATGGGGCAGCCACAGCTTCTCTGGAAAACCTGTGCCAGGGCCTCACCACCTTCACAGTAAAGAATTTCTTCATTAGATCCAATATAAATCTCTCCTCTTTCAGTTTAAAGCCATTCCCCTTTGTCTGTCACTCCAGGCCCTTGTAAACCATAATGCAAAATGCCACATCTACCCATTTTTTGAACACTTCCAGGGATGGAGACTCCATCACTGCCCTGGGCAGCCTGTTCCAATGCTTAATCACTCTTTCAGTGAAGAAATTTTTCCTAATATCCCACCTGGACCTCCTCTTGCACAGCTTGAAGCCAACCCTTCATCTCTGCCCCGTAACTATCTGCACATCCATTTATGCCTCTGAATTCTGAAGATTTCTCTGTGCCTGTTTATGAGCTGCCTCAGCCCCCAAGTGAGTGGTTGAGATGAGCTGGAACAACACCACTCAGGCCCCTGCCAACACAGATAGACATCGCTACGGAAAGAACTGCAGCTTTTTATTCCCCAAACATATGTTCCTCTTGTTCCTATAACTGGAATCAGCTCGTGGAAGGAGCGCCAGGCAAAGTGTCCCAGTTAAAGTCATAATTCACTCCACGGATCCGGCGGGTTTGCGTCAGGATTACGAAGGCAACTCCAAGACATTTACAAATCTGCGGAGTAATAGTGTGCTGATAAAAGGAGAGAGGGAGGAGGATCACATTCCTCCCAGCTCCTCAGGCTGACAGTGCACAAGCAATGAGAACACCCCGTGCCCTGCTCAGAGACACGGAGTCCTCAGCCAAGCGGGTCTTATCAGCTGGACAAGGACCTCGTACCTTCTCGAGAGCTTCACTGAGCCAGGTCACACCTCCGAGGAGTGATCCCCACCCTGGCGCAGTTTCTGCTTCGCAGTGCAATGATGCAGCCCCTGGGAAGCCATTCCTTCACCTCCTGGTCTCTCCTTGCAGTAGGACTGGCCATAAAGGTCAGGATTTCTCAGTTGGACAATTCCCTGTCACAAAAAAACCCCACTGGATGGGCTAAATTAGCCTTTTTTCTTCCAAAAAGAGTATTTCCTGTTTCATCCACCAGTGATAGGAGATAATTGTCCATTTTCCTTCTCCTTTTTTCTCTCCTACCACAATGTCCAAAAATGCATTTTTTATTCTTTTTCTTTCCTTCTTTCTTTCTTTCTTTCTTTCTTTGCCTTCTTTCTTTTTCTTTCTTTCTTTCTTTCTTTCTTTCTTTCTTTCTTTCTTTCTTTCTTTCTTTCTTTCTCTCATTCTCTCTCTTTCTTTCTTTCTCTCTTTCTCTCTCTCTTTCTTTCTTTCTTTCTTTCTCTTTCTTTCTTTCTTTTCTTTCTTTCTTTTTCTTTCTTTCCCTTCCTTCCTTCCTTCCTTCCTTCCTTCCTTCCTTCCTTCCTCCCTTCCTTCTCCTCCAGACTAAGCTGTGCTGAT
>JAYRBT010000042.1:2165757-2202395 GCA_036023395.1 Myiotriccus ornatus
CCTGGAAGTGTCCAAGGCCAGGTTGGATGGGACTTGGAGCAACCTGGGATAGTGGAAGGTGTCCCTGCCTGTGGCAGAGGGTCAGAACTACATGATCTTTAAGGTCCTTTCCAACCCAAATCATTCTATGATTCTATGAAACAGCTTTCCAAAGACCATTCCATGTAGTTGGGCCTAAATCTTGGAAAAATAGTATTCCCAGCGCAGCAGGCAAGGGTTGGGAGTTTGTGAGATCTGACAGAGTTCAGATAGTGCTCAGTGTTGGCTCACGTTGCCTGGGGGTGTAGGAGGAGTACTTGTTGCCATCTATTCTCCCCCAAATTCACTGGTTTTCAGCCCTGATGACCTCCCCAGTAAAAACTGGTCAAAACCTTTCACAGATGACTCCAGATTTTTCAGTGGTGTCATCGAAACAGAAGAGTTTGTCCAAAGAGGTGCCAGAACCTCAAGGACACTCTGGAAACACTGAAGATCCCTTTGGATCATCCATGACTCCCTCCTGAATCAAAGTTCTTTCAGCTTGACATACTTGCTCCCTTGATTTCAGCCCTTACTTTCGCAGTGAAAATCATCTCATTCTGTCTCACTACCTGTTTGACAGCTCTAGAAAGTCCATATAATTAATTCCCTTTTTTTCCTTTTCCTTCTTCCCACTTCTGACCTTTCTGTACAGTTTCTATGTTTCCTGCTTCCCTGTCATCATTTTTATACCTCTTGGAATTATAGCACCCGTAGGCAATATTGTCTGGACCTTTGTCTTTCCCTTATCCCAGATGATTCCCACTTCAACTGGTTTTCACAAAAAAAAAAAAAAGAAACAGTTTTCTGGTTGGGAAAGAGTGTGACAGAGGGTTTGTGTACAGGCTGGGAACACCTGCCCCAAAATTTCTAGGAAGAAGAGGCTGTGGTAGGAATGACCTTGTGATGTCAACCAGAGTCCAGAGTTTGCATGTTCCCACATCACCTCTGAGGATGTGCAGAGGGTGTCACCCAGGACCAAAGCCATCCACACCCAAAAACATCTGCAGAAGGAGGTACAGAGATGCTGCTGCCTGCCTGGGAACATTTCCCAGGGTATCTTCCCACCTTACCCAAAACAACTGGGTAAACCTGTGGTAGGTTCAGTGGCACAGCAGCCACATCTTCAGGATAGTAGCCAGAAAGAGTGGAATTGTCTTAGAGTAGACTCCTTGAGGAATATCAAGGTCACAAAAATGCTCAGCTTGAGGAACAAGTGGCATGGAATAGGGAGGATACCTGCTCTGGCCAAGTTCCTTTATCCAGGGAGCAGAGACAGGTCAGGAATACCAGACATTATATGGGATTAGTTTGCATAGGCAGAGACAGTTCCCAAAACAAATCTGGTCTGGATCTCAGGGTTTTGGAGGGGTTGGGGGGATTGGTCCAAAGCAGTGGCTAATGGCATGGCCAGCTCTGTGCTGAGCCCTTTCGTGTCGCTGTCCCCATCCCTCCTACCCCACCTCCTCCCTCCACAGGGAGCTCCCAAACCTCGGGGAGGGGGAACCCACCGGTGGTGTTTTGCTGCTGTTTGTCAGGCACCAGCAGCCCCCTGCCAGCAGCGATGGAAACTAAATATAAACCGGCTCGGGCTCCCAGATTTCATTATCGAGCTCAGAAGAGGAAACACCTGGAGCGACGGGAGGAGGGGCTGAGCACAGCCAGCTCCGCAGCTTTGCAGGGAATACCGGCCCCAGAGGCACCGGCGTCCCCATCACAGCCCCGTAACAAACAACCAGCAGATAGCGTTTTCCATCCCCCGGAGTCACTGTCCGACCTCAGGCTGGAATTGCTGCAGCAGGAGCCGGCCCATCCGCCAGCCCCAGGCTGCCTGCAGGCTCCTTGCGCCGAGCTCTGCAGATCCCGTCCCTCATCCAGGGACTCGGCGAGGATGAGCAGGAAACACTCTGTCCACCTGCCAGCCCTTCGTCTTCTGCCGGGATTTCTCTCAGGGGGACAGCGATGGCTTGCAAAGGATGGTTCCCCCAATCCACTGTCCCCACCACCACCTAACTCGTGGCGTTTGCCTTCCCTCCTTCCCCAGCCACCTCCTCCATCCCCATCCCCATCCTCATCTCATCAAAGGGCTCTGTGTTGTGCCTCCCGCTCCCATTGAGGTCGGCACCACAAATTATCCTTTCATTCCTGCTGTCGTCCCCTCGGCACAGCACTGAAGTCCCTGTGTCCCCCCCGCCCCGCTCCGCTCTCTCCAAGTTCAAAGCTGAAAGAAAAATAAATTATATTTTGGGTTTTTTTCCCCCGTGGAAAAACAGTCCACCTGCTCCGACTTTCATCCCCCACCCCGTTTTCTGCCTTTCCTTGGTGTGTTGCCTGTTCTTAGAGGGAAACACCCCCAAGGAAAGGGATCAGAGGCGGTGGGGAGGATAACACAGGAGCCAGCATCCATCCAGACAGCTGCTCCTGCTCCACCAGCCAGCAATAAAGATTTTGTTTTCCTCTCTGCCTTCACATGCTAATCACCCAGCAGCGATTAGAGCTGCAGCCTGACTCCAAGGGAAAGAAACAGAGCCCAGGGGCCGGGAGGAATTTTTTCAACGCCGAGCAGAAAGGGGGGAGAAATTGGGGAAGGGAAAACAAAGAAAGCAGCAAAACAGAGTAAAGGGCGTTGAAGAAGACACATTCCTTATGGTTGGTCACGTCCATCCCTTTCAGCATTCAATCCCAAAGTGACTTGGCAAGGGGCCTATTAAAGATCCCTATTTTCTTATTAGTATTCCTCCTTCCCAGCCGGAGGAGGTGGCGAGGGGGGGAATGGGAGATGGGAGCAGGTCTGGGGAGGGCGCTGGGAAATTCCTGGCATTTTTCTGCCTTTGTGTCTGGGGGCTGAACTGAAAGGGAGGGATGCCGGGCTGCATTAAGCCTCCTGCCCCTCTCCAGCAGAGAAGGGATTGCGCTCCCAGAACTGAGAGCCTTTTTATCCCCTTCCTTAGACGGCTTCCAAGAAAACAAAAATACAGATTTGGTGGGGTTTTGAGGGAGACGCAGCTCTCAAGGGAACTCCGAGTTCTCCCTGCCATCTCACTTGGTAATCCTGACTCCTTTGATCCCGACAGGAAAGCAGATCTTCTCCTTACATCCCTGAGGGCTCAGTCCCTTCATTTTTATTTTTTTTTTGTCTGGTTTCACTTCATAATTGCTGTTTGATGGGGCTCCCCTGGCTTCTCCTTTGACATGATGCCACACTGCTCCCTTTCACTGTCAGATCCCAGCTGGTCACATTCCTCAGGGAATAACGGCCACCACTGTGGGGCTCAGCACACACCAAATCCCCCAAATAACTAGGGGTGGATAGAGAGGGAGAGTGGAAATGGAGGCATATTCCTAGAGAGTACTATGAGAACTGCACAACAGGTGACCTCCCAGGAGCTCCAGCACGAGGATGTTGATCGGGAGCATCACCTGGGTGTTCATCAACCACCCACAGACTCGTCATCCATGAAGTCTTGTAATCCTTTCTCGGTTTTATTCATGCTTCTGGGCTCCACAGCATCCTGAGGCAGCAAGAGCCACACCTGAGCTCTGCCTGGCTTTGTCGTGGCTGAGGGATGACGCCCAGCTGCCGGAGTTAGAGGAAGGAGTGAATGTTCCTGCCTCCTCCCGCTCCGTATCACTCCGGATGCCGTGACCCAGGGGCAGTTCTCCTGCTCAGCTTTCCCTGCTGCAGACAATGGAGTCCCAGTCTATTCCCTGGGTAGTGCTTACCCAGAAGTCATTCAGGGCCTAAGATTGTTCTTGGTGCTTTTACCTTTTCCAGCACTATTGTGTCCTGTCGAGGTGGGGGGATTGGCATCGTACACTCCATGCAGGACCTCAGTGCCCCAGAGATTTTTACTCAGTGCCACTGTGGGGTTTTTTTTTACATTATTATTTTCTTACAAACTCTAAGCTCCTATTTGACCTTTCTGACTCTGCTGCAGTGATGACTTTTCACTCAGCTCTTTGCAGGTACCCAAAGATGTCCCCTAATTTAGGGCCTGTTTTTTTTCCCCATGCCTTTTTTTCCCATGTGCAATCTTTCACACTTTTCAGCATCAAAAATGGGCTGTCCCTTTTCCCTCTCACTTCCTGCAGACTAGAAAATCCTTCAGCAGTTTTTCCCACTGAGATTTCAGTTGCATAAATCTCTGCTGGTTTCATTACTCACCCCCCACACCCCCTCCCTTTGCCAGATCACCCCTGAACAGTCTGAGCAGAACAAGACCAGAAGAGGCCAACCAGCATCACAACTCCACTGGGAAAACCAGCCATGCATGCCCGTTCTTTGTTCCCCAGCTTTGAACCTTTAATTAATCTACTGCAGCTTGTGAATAATGATGATAGCATAGTCTCTCCAGGAATTGGATCTGACCCAAGTGAGTGCCAACTCACCCATATTTTTGATATGCAAAAGAGTCCAGAAAGTCCACAGTGGAAGGGTGGCCTTACTCCTGATGTTCAGACTGCTTCTTTCTGATGGTCATGAGGGAGCAATCCCAAAAGAGGCCTTCCTTTAATACACATGATCCCATGAGAAGATGAATGTGCCTAACAGCATGAGACCTGAGCACTGAAATAGTCCTAGAACCACTGAATGGTGTGGGTTGGAAGGGATTTTTGAAGAAATATCGAGTTCCACACCCCTGAAATGATCATGGACATCTTCAAGTAGACCAAGTGGCTCAAAGCCCTATCCAGCCTGACCTTGATCGTTTCCAGGGATAGGACATCCACCCCCTCTCTGACAAATATATTCCAGTGTTTTACCACCCTCACCCTCAAGATGTAAAAACCATCTTCTTTATATTTAACTTAAATTGACCCTCTTTTTGTTTAAAAGCATCACCCCTTGTCCTGTCACAGCAGGCCCTGCTAAAAAGTTTGTTCCCATCTTTCTCACAGACCCCCTCTGAAGTATTGAAGGGCCACAGTAAGGTCTCCCTGGAGCTTATCTTCTCCAGGCTGAGTCCGCTGAGCTCTGCCTGGATTGATTTTCTTTGGGGGAGTCCTCTCCCCTTATCCCACCCATCCTACCTGAAGGACTCATCTCCAGTCCTTCTCTCCTCCTCCATCTGCCTGGCACCAATAGGGGAAAATGTGCTGGATTTTACGTCATGGAGAGCTATAAACTGTGTCCAGATCTGTCCCATGGAAAGAATTATGAGGGCTTGACACATCCACACACCGTCTGATAGATAAAAATAGGGAGTGTCCATCCGAAATGTCCGAGCCCCACCTCGGCGCTCCCCTGGAACACCCAGTGGGATGTGTGTTTGCAGCCACACAATGGAAGATGAGGAATGCTAAATATAGGGAGAGTAAATATAGGGAGAGCTGCTCTCTGGCACTCTGGGAGGGGGGGTGGAATATATGCCGTGCCAGGAGCTCGGCTTTTGGCTACTAAACAAGAGGTGACAACAGCCAAGGAACCCAGGCAGGAAGAACTTCGTTTATTCCTGGATACGTGCTCTCTTGTGCTTCTGTGTCCTGCCAAGAGTGACCTCAAGGAAACAGGGAGCTCTTCAGCACCTCCTGCTACTCTCCTTCCCTAATTCTCTCTCTGGTTTTGATTGCTCTGCGAGGGCCAGTTGTCCCTCCTGCTGACCATCCTCAGAAGGTGCACAACCACTGGGTAGTGAGATCCACAGAGAGTCTCTCTCACTCACTGGCAAATACATGTCTCATCTCAAAACCAGAGCTCACTGGAGAGGAAAAATTCCCTGCCAGAGGAGGTTTCAGGTTTCCATTTTCTTTCTCATTATTTCTTGTGATTATTCCCTGGGCTATTTAATGAGAACTGGGTGGTCCAACCCTGCCTGGTGCTGTAGAAGCCCGAGAAGCAGAAGATGCAAAATCAGTGATGTCACATCTAAGGAAGTAAAGGAGATCCCAGCTTGGGCTGGTCACCACTGCAGCTTGGCTCTCTGGTTCTCAACACACAACTCCTTTGGGAAACCACTCACTCAGTTTTGAGGGTGAGTTCAGGCCCACCATATTTTGGTTTGTTATCTGTAGAAAATGGTCACAATATTTCCTGTTTTCCAAGTTTGCCTTCCTACACACTGCTCTCAAATGCCATCACATGCAGACACGTTAAAGAGACAAAGAAAGCAGGGTCTGAAGAGGACAAACAGCCTCTTCTTGGAGAAAATGGCTTTTTTTGGTGATGCAGCATGTGAACAATAATGTTACAGCATCAGCCTGTTCTTTAATCCAGCATCTTGAAAACAGCATTAGGGATCAAAATCTGGGTTTGTCATCTACCTGTGACTCCAGTAGCCTTGAAGGAGGTGAGGCTCTTCCTCTAGGGAAGGTTCTCATGGGACAGCAGTTGTTTCCACATTCCTTGTTTCAGAGAGGTTTTTCCCCATTATATGGCAGGCAATCTGCGTTGATCCATATGAAGATTTATGCATTAACTGATGATGTTCCCCAAGTCTAAGCAGGATTTAATTTCCTTCCCATGATCTTTTAGGCAAAAGTGCTGGAAGTGCTTCCGAGGTTACCTGACTCTTCCCAGTGCTGCAGCATCCTTATTCTCCTTGTGAACCCATCCTGCTCCTTCCACCCTTCCTCCTGGGTGCTCCCTGGGTGCTCCAGGATAACACCTGCATGACCATTACCCGTGGATGAGCAACCCTGCCTTCACCACAACTGTTCCTGGTCACCTCAGTGCTTGAGTCCATTGTCCAGAGGCTTGGAAATACAGAAATATAACAGACTTGACATTTTCCTTGTTGGCTTAGGATCCTAAATGTTTCCAAAAATGAAGGAAGTTAGTATGGCACTACCTCCAGGGGCATGAGATGATAACGATGCCTCATCTAACATTACCCACAACAAAAAATAAACATCCATGCTCATCCCTCTGTTCATTCCACCCAGGGCACTGCGGACTTCTCTGACTGGTGGTAGGAGTCATTTGCAGGGAAACATCTCCATCTCCACTGACTGGAGAGACCCTGTATGGAGAGACACACTTGGAAATGTCCAGCTGGTGGTGAAGCAGGACCTACAGGAACTTTACAGGGGGACACAGAGCAATTACTAGTTGGGTGTTGCCTAAGCCTAAGCCTTCCCTTTGACTGAGACCAAGAGACTGCACTGTAGATTCCAGTTCCACCCTGGTCTTGGCAGGTTTGGGATCCAGCTCAAATCCTGGAGTAGGTCAATCAGACAAAGCATGAAAAGCACACCCTCCTTATCCTGATTTCCCAAAGCCATAAGCTTGATCCATCATCAAAGGGATCTCTGACGTGGTCACTGGTGGTGGTGGGTTTAGCTCTAGATCTTTGCAAGCCTGATGAGAGGGAATTGCAGGTTTTTCTCTGAGTGGATTTGCCATTTGCTTCCAGGAAGGTCAATCCCGTTCAACCTGCTGGAGAGGGGTCAAGGTCCTGCGTGTCCTTTTGCATCTTTTGCAGATGTTCTCCTCAGTGGACCGTAGCTCACTCACACACAGGATGTAGGGACATAATGACGACTTCCTCTGGTCCCAGAGGTCTCAGCAAAGCTCTCCCCACACCGGGGGCATTCCCACCATGCTGACTGCAGAGGTAGTGCTCAGGCTGGAGCAGGTCCAGCCCAGCCCCCTCTTCTTCCCGGAATTTCCTTTTATTGTTAATCTCAACGGTGTGAAACATCTGGAGTGTTCTTCTGGACATTCAGCTTTCTAACCGGCAACCCTTTCTCCTGATGTTTGTTCCCTTCTCCGAAGGGAGAGATTTTTGCTGTCTCCTTGGTTCACTCTTATTTTAATTGATTCAGGAGGAATTTCTCTGCTTTGCTGTGCCCTACCTTGCACTTGGCACAGAGGTGAATCCCGAAAAACCCTCCATATCTCTCTGGAGTGTCTTCAGATCTTCTGCCCTTCTGTGTCCCCACACCATTGCACAGCTTGCTTGGTGTAAATACATCTCTCAAATGCAGAATCATCAACAAAGCAGCCACATCTTTCACCTCCACGAGCACAGGAGGTCTCTCTGGACCCTTCAGTAAATTCAGTGTCCATTTGAGATGTCCCAGAGCAGCTTCCATCTACTTCTCCGTGAGGACACGTGCCTCCTCTAGTTACTGGGACATGTCTGTCACCGTGGGTGAATGTCAAAAAAACTGAGGGTTTGAATCACATCCCACCCTTAACTTGTGCCTCAGAAGTGGTCACATTTCTACAGAGGGCAGAGGGGGGTTGTTGGATGTGCTGTGTTCCCTTCCATGTTCCTAAATCCATCCTGTAATGCTCATGTAACTGCAAGGACTCCACTGCAAGGACTCCCAGAGAGAGGAGACCGGGCCACAAGCCACAGATTATTGGGTAATTATTGCCCTATTTGTTAATTTTCCTCTCTACCCCTCCACTCTGGCTCTTGACTCTCCTCCTTTTGTTACCTCAGTAGAGCTGCAGCCCCTCAAGCTGCAGAGCTGGGGGTAAGTAGGGGTGTGCCTCTGACTGCTGCAAGTGTAGGGGTGCACTTGCAGAGCTCCCTCCTTCTGGCAGCTCAACCTCAGAGCCAAAACTGACATTTTTAGGACAAAGCAGCTCCCCTGACATCACTGCCTGCATCTGTGAGCTGAATCCCTGCCCTTGCAGGCAGCAGAGAGCTGAGGCATTTGCTGTACGAAGCAGGGCTGTATCTGATGGAAAATATCAAGGTGAAGAGTTGTGAATGCTGCTAATTCTCCTCCACGAAATGTCAGCTCCCCAGGTACCCAATTAACATCCTCAACCCAGCCTGGAGGATGTGGCTTTACCCTGTGCTGGAACAGGGATGCTCTCCAACGTCTGTTTGCACAGCATTGAGCAAAAGTCAGGTTTGACTCCATTTGAGCTTTCTTAGATCAATCCAAACCACAAGAATTAATTGTAATATTCCTTAGGTCTGACAAATCCCATTTCATTGCCAGTGTGCCAGGCTAAAAGAAGAATTTCTCTTTACTGGTAGGAAGCTGCAGGCAGATTGCCTCCAGGCTGGCTTGATCTCAAGTGGGTGAAGTGCTTGCACAAGGTCTCCTGGCAACAATTTCCCAGTGTCTGGGCAGTAGATTTGGAAGTGGCTTAAGCTGAATCAACAGCGACTCCATGTTTGGGGTGATCTGGGTTAATAACTCCTGCCCAACTTATCCTAGACCTGAGTGCCAGAGAAGGTAAAGCTGTCACAGATGGCAGTACCCACCTGCTGCAGGGAAACATGCCACAAAACTTTCCTAAGGTACCACTCAGGTCAGCACTTTGCTGGGAGTCCTGGCACCAGCAGCGGGGAGATGATGGCAGGGTCTCACATCCTCAAGGTGTTTTCTTTCCCAACTGCTTGGAAGGCTCTGAGACGTCTTTTCTTTTGCAAGCACCACTCAAAATTGCCATGGTGTTGGTGTTGCTGATGTGGGCACCTGCACAGAACTGCAGGACTGGTGAGGAGCTGGCTGCACGGAGATTTCCCCTGCTATTCTCACCTCTTTTTCTCTTTTCCTCATGACAAATCTTGCAGATGCACTTGTCAAAGCACGTGGCTGCTCTGCTCTGTGTTGCTTTCGTCACCTGCAAAAGGACAGGCACTGAGAGGGGTGCAGAGGGAGGTTGGGCTGCATTACAGTGAAGGAGTGAAGGGCAGGAGAAAAGGCCCCCAAAGTGCCTGATAACTGTTAGTCTTCCTCTCCTGAGTGGGCCTTGGCATCCCCTGGGAGCAATGCTGGGTAGCTGGATGTTTAGTGTGTCATGTCTGAAAGACACTGGACATGATGGAGTTGCCTCCAGGAGATGATTAAGGGGTGTCTTGGTGCAAGTGATCTTTCAAGGACTTGGCATGTCAGACAAGGTCTGGTTGCAGCAGAAAGAGTCCCAACCTCACCAGTACCAAGGTGCAATCAGTCCCTATTTTCTCCATCCTCATAAGCAAGCTAAATTCAGCAAACCTCTGGCTATTTATTGTGGAGGGTTCTTTTGCAACCAGAGATCTAGAGAGGCCTCAGCTGTGTTCTCCTGAAGAGTTCCATACTTTGGCCATATGTTGTGATGCAATTCTCCTGTCTCCTCTGCACTTCTCCAGCAGGAAAATTCAGGACTTATACATCTCCATCCTTATCAATCTTTTGATGGTGTATCATCCACCTAAGCCAGATTTAATTCATTCTCCTGTCCCAGCCAGGAGTCACCAGCTCCAGTTGAGATCCATGCCAAGGAGTGAGGCAGCATGTCTTGCTGATGCAGTTTAGCTTAGCTGTCCATTAGCCAGGCCAAATCAAACTGAAACACGCTGTGATTTGTCCTCAGCTTCCTGGGGCTGCAGGGGTTTCAGGGAGGTCTTTGTGCAACCGATGTCCTCCTGTAATTCCCATTACTGCTGATGGGAGTGACGCACTTCCACTAACTGGATGAATGTCCCTTAAATTAGGCTTCTCTAAAACATGGGAGTAGGGAAATAATAGAGAGGCAGTGTTTCAATTAGATTCCAGTTTGTTTTCAGTCTTGGCTTTGAATACGAGAGCTCCTTATAAAGTATTTTAAAAAACCCACACTATTAAGCAAGAAAAAGAGCAAATGAGTTTATATGTACAAAGCTTCAGTTCTTGGAAATAATAACATTTATTCTTTCCACCTCATGTTCTTCCTGTAAATCTCAAAACCTTTCATAGATCCAGTCCGTGAATTAATCTTGCCTTATTAATCTCGTTGAGATGCAGGATGCAACGTAGAGCTTGCACTGGGAAACTGAGGCACTGGAAGAGAAAAACGCATATTAAAAACTAAACCAGCATCACTATCAGGGCTGAGACTTATGAGTGGGGTTCCTCTCATCTGGCTGCAAAAAGTAACTCATCTGTCCTGACTTGGGTTCCCACTGAAATTCATTCCCTTTTCCTAAAGCATATTTCTCATCTTAATCTATCACAAGCAAAGACCAGCGTAAGGATTGGAGGTACTGGGGTGACAGAGGATTTACACCAGCTCTGCCATGCTGATATCCCAGAGAGGAGTTCTAGGGGTGGAGGGAAGCCAACTGCGATGATTCGTGTCTCAGCAACCCCCAGTTTGCACCAGACATAAGGGAAACTACTCACAGGACAACTGGGAGAACCAACCCCACAGTGGACATTGGAGTGGGGAAGAGGATATGAGTGTTTTGACAATACTGTGGGAAGTAGAGGGGTCAATCTCTACTCTGGGACATGAGGGACGTTTGACCCCCTCTCTACCCTTTATTTTTCTACCATGTCTAAAAAAGCACAAGGAAAAGCAGGAGGGCACCAGCTGAAACACTCGAAGTGCAGGACAGGGCCAGAGAGACAAACAAACAGGGATTCTCCCAAGGCAACCTGACTCAACCCAATCATTAACCCTCTGCTCCTCACTCCCAGCTCCCTCCAGGGCTCAGCAACACTCCCTGTACCCCAAGCACCCTCACAAAGCCCCAACCACATCCTAAATGCTTCAGAGAGAGGATCCCCAGAGACAAACCACTTACAACAAGCTCTGCCCCTTCCCCTTCCCCAGTCCAGGCTTCGAACAATTCGCCTCATCCCCAATAACTCAACGAGCTTTGTTATGACAGGGCAATGCAGTTAATGGAGAGTGAAATTGGAGAAGAATGTGTGGAAGTTGCAGCTTTTATCTCTAGAACAAATAGTGAATTCCTCGGGGCTGCTGCATCCCCAGACAATGATCCAGGCTGCCGGAACTTCGCAGGTTGCCCTGGTAACTTCCAGGATGGTTTGGGGCAAATCTTTGTCAAAGTGGGAAGAGGAGGCGACAAAGCCAATGGGAAGACATGTGGAGTTGGTGTTTGGAAAGCAGTGTGTGCCCAAGTGGCCATCACAGAAGATATTTAGGTTGGAGAGATGTGCTGCACCCCAGGATCATCTTGTGAAATTCCTGCTGAATCCAGATCAGGACTTCAAGGAGTTTTTCTTGCTCCATCTAGAAGGAAATGATGTTGGTACATTGTCCAGCAAAATGGAGGAATCCATCCCAAATTTACTGTAGAGGTCTCCTACTGGCCCTTCCCAGCCCACAGACCTTTACAAGGGTTTGTGGGGAGGATGAACAGAGTGGATTTTGGAGCAGGAGTGATCCACTCACTCTAGACTTGAAAATAAGAGGTGCCTGTATTGCTCTTTACAGCTTCCCAAGGTGGGAAAGCAGAGAGGGAGGTGCTGAGCTCTTCTCCCTGTGATCCAGTGGGAATAGTTCAAAGATGCATCAGGAAAAGTTTAAACTGGACATGAGGAAGCATTTCATTACCAAGAGGGTGGTCAAACACAGGAACAGGCTTCCTAGAGATGTGGCTGATGCTCCAAGCCTGTTTAACAGGCTTTAGGAAAATGCCCTTAACCACGAACTTTAACTTGGTCAGCCCTGAGCTGCTCAGGCAGTTGGATGAGACAATCATAGATCCCTTCAAACCGAAACATTCTGTTCTATTTTTCTTAGCTGGAGACACACAGAGTGACAGGTTTCCACCAGTGCCTATTTCCAGCAGTGGAAAAATGCATCTAGCTGCTGGCCTGTCCCTCCTAAAGGGTTGTTTGCTTCTTTTTCCTGCACCTCTTCCTCTTCCCTTTTAATACAAAACCATCAGGCGAGCCCTGTGTGAAGGACAAAGCACGACTGATGTGATATGAAACTTCCAGATGTTTCTGTGAGCCACCCTTAGCCCAAGTGAGGAAGAGGCTTGCCCCTCCCTTGCCGTTCCCCTTTCTGATGCACCTGCTGTTGAACAGCCATCAGTGTCCTTGTGCATCCTGATGAAGGCATTTCTAGCACCTGAGATGCCTCCAGGCACCTCTATTTAAACACCTGCACTTCTCCAGTGATGATAATGAGCTCAAATGGAGAGCCCTACAACTACCCTGGAGACACGGGCACACAAATGTGGGTGTCTTGATTTGGAACCCAAATCCACCCACAGGTGGGTTTGTTTGTCCATCTGCACATGGCTGAGGTGGTGACCGACCTCCTGGAGCAGGTGCATTGCAGGAGGGTTGGCAGCTCGCTGAAAATGAGGTTCCTTCCTTCTTCTTCTCTGAAAAAATTAAACTCAAGAGAATCAGAAATTACACTTGTCTGAACAGGCAAGTCCTGTTCAGCAAAGTGCAAGAACAGAGATCCTTCCAAAAAGGATCGCAGTTGAGATCAGGAGATTATTTCAGAGCTGAACCCACATTTTAGAACTCTTTGTTTAATACCTATAGGATTTTTGCCTCTTCACTCCTAGGAGTCCAGGAAAAGACAGCTGGCATTGTGAGTGTTATCCTGGGCTGTTCCTAGCTTTCTCAAGAGCATTCCTGCTCCTGAGGCAAAGCTGCATTTTAGTTCCTCCTGGGTCAGCTGCAGGCTAAGGAACAGACTCCCACATGACGCTTCTGACTCCCCATCTTCTGAAATACAAACACAAACATCAGACCACAAGTATTTTTGCCTCTTAATAAAAGGAGGGTAGTTTGAGATTTATATATTTTTTTTTGCTTTCCTTCCTGAAATAACCACCAGCGATCCTCACCCCAGGAGCCCACGTGCTGTTGCTCGCGCCGCTGCTCACGTCAGAGGTATCAGCTCCGTGTGTGTGTTGCCCCTTCATCTTCCCATCTTAACCCCGAATCTGAATTCCAAACGTTATCGCTTTGTGCCCGACCCGCACGAGGAAATGGGTGACGACATCCAATAAAACCGGATTACTGGCAAGTTGAGTGATCCTAAGCTGGATCTCAGCCCGAGGATTTTCCTGCTGCGTCGCTTTCCTCGGTCGTTTTCTGTGAAAAGAGGTAAATATTGCAAGGCTGCCTGGAGACGTCAGTCCAATGTTACGACGAATCTGAACACAGCTGAGAAGGAATTACAAGGTAAAACTGTCACTGGGAATTTATCCACCAAGAGCAACTCCTGCCCTATGTTTTCTCCTCCTCTGCCCAGTTTATTTTTGAATTGCAGAAGAAATGGGGTTTTCATGCCCCTTTTGGGGAAACAAAAGAGCATCTTGGGATTTCTCCAACAACGAAATCTTGTGTCAGGTGAAATCCTCCTCCTCCTGAGGCCATTTCAGCCCAGCTGACTCACATACCTTGAAACCACTGACTTCCTGTCCTGTTCTCTCATAGTCTTAGACAAATATTTAGTAGGAACACACAGAAGCAGGTGCATGTCAATCTGTGTGCGAAGTCAGGATTAAAAATGACACCTGACTTACTTCAGCCCATGAGATTTTTAAATAATAATAATAATGTTAATAATAAATTTTAAAGTAAATACCTCTTTTTTGCCCCTATTCCTCGTGTGTGCAGGCCATTCTCTGAAGAGTTTCCCTACACCTCTAAAACATGACTTTCATGTTTGGAGTTGAAAGCAAAAGCCTTCACGTAATTTCCTGACCTTGTGATGTTGGTATTTAGGAAAACCTCCAGAGCTGGGACACTCGTGACAGAGCTCCCAGTGAGCAATGCTGCACTGGGCATCAAAGACTGTTTACATCTTCCTGTGAAACACCTTTTTGACACCCCTGGAAGTGCCCAGTTTCCCAAATTAGGGCTTTTTCTGACCTTTTCCCAGGCTGAAGGTAAAACACTGGAGTGGGATATGCTTTAATAGACACCCAGCCTTGGAAGCAGCCACGCTAAATATCCCTTTTCTCTTTTCCTTCAGCTGCTCATGATTCATAGCCCTGATCTGACACCCTCTCAGTAATTATCCCCTTTGAGGCAGAGGCGAGAGGCAGACCCCGAGCCGACGCCTGTACCCTGCGAAGCAGCAGGAATAAAACCAGACCTTTGTGCTGCCCCCTTGGAAAAGGGAAGCTTAGCACCGTGTTTCTGGATGAATCAGTTTTTTCCAAGAAGTGGAGACTCTTGGAATGCCGCTGTTTTACCCACCACGGCGACTGCCGGCAGCCAACACTTGTGGCAAGGGAGGAGCAGCGTGTCCAACGAGCAGGTTGAGAACCGACAAAACTCCCTGCCTGAGTGCCAGGGTTATGATGGTTAAGAGAAAACCCACATCCCAGACCAGCAATTTAAAAGGACTTAGGCATCAGGTGCTCAGGGGTTCAGGGTCCCTCCTCCCTGCACGGGGCCGAAGGACCAGCACAGCCCGGATCTGCTGGTGGCACCGGCCAGGTGGAATTCTTCTCCTAACTCTCAT
Organism: Myiotriccus ornatus; assembly: GCA_036023395.1. Classification (NCBI taxonomy): domain Eukaryota; kingdom Metazoa; phylum Chordata; class Aves; order Passeriformes; family Tyrannidae; genus Myiotriccus; species Myiotriccus ornatus. Next base: position 2,180,897 of record JAYRBT010000042.1, read on the forward strand.
TACAAACACTGCACAGCAAAACCGGTGGCCACCAAAACCAGGCTGAGTTTTAAGTGGATTTCAGACCATTGTGGTTTCCTTGGGTTTTCCCTGCCGAGGGAGCTCTGCTGCTGTGTGTTCTTCCCATGGCCCTCATCCAAAGTGGAGATCCAACACACCTTGGGGGAGCTCATCTCCCAGGCACTGCCATCCCACAGCAACGTGCCCCAGAATATTTTTGCAGTGTGTTGTGGGCACTGGTGCCATAGGGAGTTTGAAGAGCTCAGCATCTCCTCCCTCCTCTCATCCCAGGCACACTGCTACACTGGAGCACCTCAGATCTTCCCCTGGGCTGCTTTGACTTGGCAGTTAAAACCAAAATATGCTGATTGGGAGAGTGTGTGTGTGTAAATGTGATCTGTTATTAAAAATGCTCCGCAGGGGGAGAACAAACTGCCTCTCTGATAGTGGCAAGATGAATAATGTCAATCAACACACTCATTCACTTATTGCAGCTTGAGTTTCCCAGCTTTTAGGGGCTGTGTAATGCAGAGTTGTAGTAAGAGGAGGTGAGGCTGGGCTGAGGCACAGGGAAAGTCTCTCTGCACTGACCCAGAAGCCAAAATCAGGACAAGAAGCCTTTTCTAGGGACAAATGCAAAGCAGGTAGGGAGGGTGAGCCAGCCAACCCAAGCACCTCCTCATCTTCTCAAGGTGACCTTGCAACAAGAAGAAAGACCACCTTTAAAGGAAGGCATCAACAAAAACATATTTGAAAAGTCCTTTTTGGAGGGAAGGTTATTTTTACCACCTCTGGGTCCAGGCTGGGAAGGTTTAGCTGGATCCATCAGAGCCAGGAGAAGGATTCAGTGCAAAGCTCTGAGCTTATTTTTAGTCTCCTCCCAGCTGCAGCCTGAACATCAGAGAAAAAACTTTCAGCACCCTTCCCTCTTGCCACAAGAAATGCCAAGATCTGATAATAATTTTGTCTCCTTCATACTCTGGGCGTGTTGTTCCACTGAGACATTCCAAACTGGTGCAAATCTTTCCTAGATATCATCTTGTGAAAAGGTACATTCACTGCGGGGAAAAGGAGGGATCAGGGGGATTTTGTACTATTGGAGCACTTTTGTGTGTGTTTGGATGGGGGAAAATGGGGAAAGTGACCCCAAATTAAACACCCACCTTCAGATAAAAACTCCAAAGAAACCCCAGCCACAGTGAGAATCCCAAAATGAACCCAATCTAGATGAAAACCCCTAAGAAACCCACACCTAGATGTGAATCTGAAATCAAGCCCCAAACCCCCATCCAGATGAAAATCCCAAATCCACCCCCAAATGCCCATCCTTATAAAACCCACAAATTTTCCCCACACATGCGGGAATCCCAAACTGATCCCCAAATCCTCATCCAGACAAAAATCCCAAATCCTTATTCATGTGGGTGGGAATCCAAAGCCAACCTACAAACCCCCATCCAGACAAAAACTTACAATCCCTAGCAAGTCCTCCCCCCCAGTGAAAACCCCAAATCCACCCTGAACTCCAGTGAACCCCCCAAATCACCACTATGCAGGTGGGAATACCAAATCATCCTCACTCCTGCCATTCCAGTGAAAACCCCAAGTCCTCCCCAACCCTTCAGTTCCAATGAAAACCCCAGCCCTTATGGATAGGAATGACAAATCCCCTTTCAAACCACCCACCCTGACAAAACCCCTAAATCTTTCCAAAGTCCTCATCCTGATGAATATTCCAAATCCCTATCCCAAAGAAACCCTCCATTTCCCCCCATCCAGCCAGAGGTCCCAAATGTCTCCTCTCTGATTCCTACCCCAGCAAATACTCTACTTTTCCCCCATCAAGTCAGGAGTCCCAAATGTTACCCTGCAGTCCCCAGTCTGATGGAAACCCCAAACCCATGGAAACCTCCAAATCCCCCCATGCAGGTGAGAACCCTAAATCCCCCCAAACTCCATTCCAACAAAACCCCTAAATCCTCTCCAGCCTCCCAATTTCAATGAAACTCCAAAATTGCTTCATGCAGTTGAGAACCTTAAATGTTCCCAAGCCCTACCCCTACGAAAACCCCAAACCCAGTCCAAACCCAATGAATCCCCTATATGCCCCTATCCAATTGAGAACAACAAGCCCCCTCCCAAATTCCTCCCAATCTCACAACTTCTATGAAACCCCCAAACTCTCCCCAAATCTCCCACCCTGTCTAAACTCCCAAACCCCCTCATGCAGGTGGAACCCCAAATACAACCCCAAGCCCCAAGCCCAATGAAACCCCCAAGTCTGCCCATGCAGTTGAGAACCCCAGATCTCCCCCACACCCCCATCCTAAAGAAACCCCAAATCCACACACACCCCAATCCCAACGAAACCCTCAAATCCTTCCCAACCTCCCAAATCCCACAGTACCCCCAAATCCCCCCATACTCTTGAGAACCCTGAATCCCTCCATCCCAATAAAACCCCCACATCCTCCCCAACCTCTTAACTCCAACATAACTCCTAAAACCCCCCATACTGTCGGGAACCCCAAATCCCCAAAAATCTCGTCCCGATGAAACTCCCAAATCCTTCCCACACAGTCGAGAACCCCAAATCTCCCCTCACTCCCATCCCAACAAAACCTCTAAATCCTCCCCAACCTCCTCACTCCAACTAAACCCCCAAATCCCCCCCAAACCCCTATTCTAACAAAATCCTCAAATCCCCCCGTGCGGTTAAGAACCCCAAATACCCCCACCCCACCCCAAAATCCCAACCGAAACCCCGAAATGCCCCCATGCAGCTGAGAACCCCAAATCCCCCCGCACACCCCAATCCTAACGCAACCCCCCATCCCCTCGGCAGGTGGGTCCCACTCTCCTCATCCCCCCCCCCTCCATCCCCATCCCACCGCTCTCTCCCCCCGCACCGGGGGCGGAGGCGGGGGCGGGTCGGGGCCGCTCCGCGCCTCCCCCGGAGGGGGAAGGGGGGGCCGGAGCCGGGGCCGGGGAAAAGGAAGGGAGAGGAGGGAGGGCAGTGGTCGGGGAAGGGAGGGAGGAAGGGAGGGAGGGCATCTCCCGCCCGCCCCGCCGGGATTGAGCGCCGGGAGAGCGGCGGGACGGCCGGGAAGCACCATGCGGGCTCCGGGGCTGCTGCCGCTGCTCCCGCTGCTGCTGCTGCTGCTCGGTGAGTGCCGCCTCCTTCCCCGCTTTTTTGCCCTCGCCGTGCCTTTCTTTCCCCCCCCCCACCTTCCAGCATCCCTCGCTTTCTCGCCTCCCTCTGTTTTTCCCTCTGCTGTCGGCGAGTTTGCGGGAAAACGATCCGGAGGGGATGCCGAGCGCCCACCCGCCTGCTGAGTCCGGCTCATCACCCGGCTTAGCCAAAACCCGAGCGCATCCAGCCCTCGGCGCCAGCGCAACTTGGGGCGCAGGAGCCGCAGTGCTGGTTGGCTCTGCGGCGGGATGAGCCAAACCCGCTGCTTCCCTCCCGCATCCCGACTCCAAAGCCCCTGCCCCCGGGCGTTTGGGAAACATCTCTCTTGGGAGAGCGGTTTTTTTTTTAGGGTCCCATCGAGCAAAGGGGGGGACCTTGGGTTCGGCTTGGCGCGGCTGTTCTTGCAGGGGTCCAGCGCTCCGGGTGCTGCACGTACCGAACATGAGCCGTCACCTCTGACAGTGGAGATGGCGTGGGAAAAGAGTGAGGCGGGGGGAAGACAATTCCCTGTTGGAAGTTGATGGAGGAGTTGGAAAAAGGTTAAGCTGGAGACCCCTCGGTGCGGGGCAGCGGTGGAGCCGGGTGGGATGTGCCGTGTCGGGAAGGTTTGGGAGTGGAAACAGTGCCTGCTGTGGTGTTGGGGTTCAGGGTGTGGTGGGTGATGGAGTGGGAGGTCTGGGTCTTTGATGGGGTGTTTAGTTGGAGAGGTGGCCAAAAAAACACATAGAAAAGTAGCCGGGAAAGGAAATGCACTGATTTTTGGAAAGTGAATAAAGGTAGGGAGGAGTAGGGTGTTTCTTCCCTGTAATCAGGGAAGACGAGGGAGGTGGGAATAAAATAAAATGAAATAGTATAAAATAAAATATGAAATAAAATAGGAGAAGGTGAAATCTTGCTCCAACTCCTGTCTCCCAAAAGAGCCTCTGCTGAGCTGAATATGCTTTTATTCAAGGTAACAAAAGCTGGAGGAGACTCCGGAGGTAAAAGCACAAGTGGAGGCAGGGCCCCGGGGATTTAACTGTGGGGTGAATTCCCAGAGGTCTGACTGAAATCTTCGGGTTTTTTTCCTGTTCCTCTCATGGAACTCACGGTGCTGGGGTTTGGTGGGTGAGCAGGTGTGAGCCCCCATCTCTCCCTGATGCCAACGTGGGTTTTAAAAGAGATTTCTCCTCCCCTTAAAGCTCAGGAAGCCTGAGTGTCATTAACACTGGCATAAAGTAGGAGCCGTTAATGCAATTTTCCTTGTGCTGGCCAGAATTTAGCCGAGTTTAGCTGACTTTGCATTCTCAGAAGGTTTTGTTTTGTTTTTCAGAACGGGGCAATAAATACTCTGAGATCGGGACAAAACAGCCTTTTAGTGGGAGGATGTGTTGGGGGGGGCCTGTTTCTATAACACTCTCAAGTGATCCTATTACACCTTTCTCAGAAATTAATTAACTAAATCCTTGAAAACAGCATTTTCTGTCATTCGTTGCTGCTCTTAAGTTTTGAAATAAGCTCCTTAGAGACGCTTTTATGTTGCTCCCTGGGCACTGGCACCAGAATTTTCTTCCTTAGGGGCCAAAATAGGCATCCCTGTTTGCTGAGTGTTTGGGCTCAAGGTCCCAGCAGCGCTTAACTCCAAGGTTGGTATCTCTGTGATCATCTGAGCTACTCAAAGCTTAAAATTTATCTTTTTTCCCCTCTCCTTAAATGGGAAGAAGTTGAGTCTGTAAGTGAAACCGCAAGATTTTGAGCATCTTCAGAAATTTAGATGGAGCCTGCATGATTTGCTCTCCTTAAACTATAAGTGAAATGGTTGGGTGAGCGGGAAGTTGGGATTTTGGAGCGTGTTTTTGGAAGGCATCAACCTCTGTGCCTGGGGCAGAGCAGAATCAACCCAAGGTCCCTGAAGTTTTTAAAGGCAGCTCTTCTGGGTGCAGCTGTTACTCTAGAAATACTGACTTCCAGGCTTGTGTCATCCCAAACCCCTGATTCTGCAGAGATTCCCCCTTATTCCCCTGCTTAAATCAGGATAAAATCATCCTCAAACAAGAGTGTACAAGAGATGCAGCAAACATGGCACTGGGCAAACAACATCTGTAAATTCAACCAGCCAGTGAGTGGCTCAAGTCACCCATTACGGTGTCTTCATGGGATATTTAATTTTATTTACTCCTTCCCTGTATTGCATCTTGTATTCCCACAGGGGGGTCTGATAACAAAACTGCATCAGGAAGAGAAAACCAATTCTTTTTATTCGCAGAGGATTCAAAAGAGCCACAGCACAAAACTGTCCTGGGGGCAAAAAAGAACAGGAAGGGCTTTTACTGGAGATCAACCCTTTGACCAGATCAAAACACACCGCAGATTGATGGGTTTTAAATCCTTGTTGCCAAAACACTGCTTTTCATTCCCAAAGCTGGGCTGGCTCCCTGGTATTGGTAGTTCCCTGGTGCTGGGAGTTCGTGTTTGTTGAAGACAAGCTGTCAAAGATGTGCATTTAAAAAAAAAACCCAACAAACATTTTATCTTTTGAATACTAATCCTGACACGGGCAGGAAGAGGCAATTTGGGGCCATGTCTCCAGGAGGAGAAAAGAAATTATTAACCTGAGGGGTTTAGAATCAGCAGAGAAGCAGAGTCTCTTCTTAATAAATATTTGCTGTTGGAGGAACTTTGATAAGATTTCTGCAACCTTTTTTCAGGCGGTTTCAGCAGTGCCACGCCTTTGATTCCCCCGTGGCAAAGCAGATACAGTAACGATACCCCAGGGCCTGTTTGGGAGATTTAATTAAAGAATTGTTTGTAAATCATTAGAAGATCTTTGGATGAAAGGAACTGGAACTGTGCAATAAGCTGATTTAATTCCAGAGAGCTGCTCTAAAGGCTTGGGACAAGGAGTTTGGTGATCATTCTTGGTGGCGGTGATGGGAGACCAGCTGGAAATATCTGCTCTCAGCATTTCCAGGGAGGTTGGGGTTGCACTTTGGTTATTATTTACTTTATAAATCATGTATTTTCTCTCCCCATCTGGGGAGAGAAAGTTCTGGAGTGTTTTGGGTTCAGGCCCCAAGTTCTGGGGTGTTTTGGGGCTCAGGCCATGGGGAGTGATGGAGGATCCCTCTGCTGTACCGTGCCCCTGTGAGCGCAGAGAGCTGTTGGAGTTTAGGTATCCTAAATTTTGGCCTCTTCTCCATGATGCTGGTCTGGGTGGCCCCTTTGCCCTGTCTCCAAGGACCCACTGCAGCACCCTGAGGCCCCTCTGAGGGCTCTGCAGGGCTGGGGAGGATGAGGTGAGTGGGGTTTCATCCTTATTACAGGGTGATGCTCTGTGGAGGGGAGATCCTGCTGTAACATCTGCCTGTGCTATGGGGGTTCAAGCCCCCTTCAGCTTTATCTCCAGGTGGTCCAGGCAGCAGCAGGACAAAGCACGAAGAAAACCCACCTGTGGATGCACAGAAACTGCTCCTTCTCCACTGCTGAGCTGACGGGGAGCGACACATAGAGAAACACTCAGGTTGTGAGCCTGAGGATCCACCTCACCCTCTGTTCTGCTCCCAGCCTGACAGTCCTCTTGAATGAGCAACAATCACCCTCAGATCTGGGGGCTGAACACCACAGAGGGTTTGAACTCTGCAGGAATCTGGGTGGCCCGGTTTGGTCCATTCCCCATGTGCAGGAGTGTGAAATCTCCCCAACCCTCTGAGGAGATTTCACACGCTCCTGCCAACTTCCTCGTCCAAAGCCTGTTTACGTGCTCAGCTTCTTCCATAACTGGCCCATCTCCACCTAAGGATGTTGTTTCTGAATTCTTGCAATGCCTGCCCTTTCCTTCACACAGAGCTCCTGAGCAGACCTCGCCTTTTTTTCCACTCTGAGCCATGCACAGTCATCTGGCATTTGTTGTTCTCCAGCTACCTGTGCTATGTCCACTGCAACCCCCAGGGCTTTGCTGGATACTCCACATGTCAGAGAGCAGTTCCTTTGGCCTTGGAATTCCCAAACAAATCCACCAAGTCTTTCTCTTGCAGTCTGTGAGACAGGCAGGCTCAAGCCTGATCCTGCATGGGAGTCCTGCAGGTCCTACTGCGTGGTGGGGTTTGGGGAAGTGCCACCCATCTCCCCCCAAACCCTCTCCATCTGCCATCAGGCTTAACCAAAAGAAAATGCCTATTTTCCTCCTAGAATTACCTGGTGTGATGGTGTCCCACAACCCAGAGTGAAGGTGCTTTCTCCTGTTATTCCAGAGGTTTGGGAACAGTTTGTCTGAGCTTCTTGAGTTTTTATGGCTCTAATTGTATATTTGTTGTGGAGTCGTGCTGGAGCCTTGCGGTGTTTTGCTCTGGAGATCCTTGAGGAAACTGGGTAGAGGCAGGAGGGATGTGCTCTGCCCATATCACAGCTTCAGTTTAGAAGTGCCTAAATGTGCCATATCCAAAAACATGTCAATTTTTGTGTTAAACAACCCTGCTCGAGAAGGTAGAGCTGGGGCGAAAAATACCATCTTCCTTCTCACTGTACAAAAATCGTATAAGATATGGTACGAACTGAAGGGCTGAAATGCTGTTTAAAGGACTGACTGTGACAGAGTTTCTGTCTCTACTTTTCCTGTGCTGTTTGGTGAGTGGTCAGGGATGGGGAGGTTCTCTCAGCTGGGGCTCCTGCAGGACAAAGAGCAGTGAGAAACGTTAAAAACCCCATGTAGATGTGGTCCTTAGGGACCTGGTTTAGTGGTGGACCTGGCAGTGTCAGGTTAATGGTTGGACTCCATGATTTTAGAGGTCTTTTCTGACCTTCCATGACTCCATGAAGTTCTGGTGAGCAGGGGGCTGATTTCCATGGCCAGAAGCAACCTCGCGACGCTGCAAGGGCAGACGGCACAAGCCACAAAGAGGGCTTTCACCGTGGCACCCACTAAATTTGGAGCTTTGTGGTGTGATTCAGGAGGAGCTGGTGACTTTTGCTGCTTGTTTTCTACCCCTTTACAGTGTGACAGTCTGGGGCCACCAGATGCAGCGGTATTTTTCTTCCCAGGGATGGGTATCAGTGTCCTCACCTCCTTCCACAGCCAAGGGAGAGTGCTCATCATAGAAACACAGAATGGTTTGGGTTGGAAGAGTCATAAAATATCACCCAGTTCCACCCCCTGCCATGGGCAAGGACACCTTCCACTAGACGAAGTTGCTCCAAGCCCCATCCAACCTGGCCTTGGACACTTCCAGGGATCCAGGGGCAGTCGCAACTTTTCTGGGCGACTTGTGCGAGGGCTTCACCACCCTCTAAGGAAACCTGAGGTTCCCTAAAGGATGATTTAGCCTCCTTCAAGTTACCTGCTGGCTTTGAATTGCAAATAGTGCTGGAAATAGTGAGTGTCTGGGGAAGTCTTGGAAAATGCAAATAGTAAAGTTATTACTTTCTGGAAGTGCAAAGCTCCGTGGTGGGTTATTTTGGGTGACCTTTTTGTGGGTTGCATGGACATATTCACTTGATTTGAGCCCTAGTGTGTCTCAGAGTCAGCCTTTGGTACAAAATATTGCTCCCCATGGAAGTGGTCACGGCACCAAACCTGCCAGAGTCCAAGAGGCATTTGGACAACGCTCTTGGGCACGTGGTGGGATTCTTGGGGTTGTCCTGTGCAGGGCCAGGAGTTGTATTTGATGATCCTTGTGGGTCCCTCCCATATTTGAATATTCTGTGATTCTGTGAAATCCATTTGGAACCAGAAAATGCCAGGATGCCCCATCAACCCTAAAGAGAAAAAAAAAACCCTCTCTCCTTCAAGACTCGGAGTGAAGCTGCTCCAAACTCAAAAGGCACCAACATCCTCCAGTGCTTATCTGCTTATTGAGCCCCAGGCCTTGTTGATGAAGGTTTTCTCATCACTAAATGCTGTCTGTTTTGCAGACCTTTGCATCTCTGCAGCTCCTGCTGCTCTGCAGGTTGCAGGCACCTTTTCTGTCCCGTGGACAACGTGTGTCTCACAGCCTGCTTGGCCGCGGGCCAGGGGCGCTCAGCAGGCACCGGTGACACTTCGGTGACAACGTATTGCAAGGAGACAGGGAGGATGCAAGCAACTCGTTAAAATTAACTCAGTGTGATGCCTCAACGCCCTCTCCACAGAGCAGAAGGGGTGAGGAAGGGGAATGAGCCTTTTTTGGGGGGCTGAAGCACCCGGTTTTGAATGTGCAACACCCGAATGTGATCCACAGCAAACCAGCTGAGGGAGGGCGACGTGTCTGGTTGAGGTTTGGCTTTCAGCGTGGCTTGACTTGTCCAAGGTCCCATGTCCTGGTGGAGTGCTGGGGCTGGGTGGCAGCAGAAAGGGAATGGGTTCTGGTTTTGGATGAGCTGGCTTGGGGGTGAAGGGAAAACTTAGAGTCCCAGTATTGCCAGCAATTCTGCACTTGAGGAAAAGTTACTTCTTCCTCCTACTGAGACACCCAAGGTTATGCCCTGTAAATTCAGATACTTATCCAAGGTTGGAGCTGAGTTGTCCTTTATTTAAGCTGCATCTTCTAAGGGTGATTTAGATGTGTCGTGGGACAATTTGTCCACTAGAAAGGTGGTTTTTTTTCCATATATGCTCCTCAACATGACCTGATGCTGCACCAAAAATAGCCAGGATCTGCTCCTGAAAACACTTATCATGGAATATACTGGATTGTAAGGGACCCATCAGGATCATCGAGTCCATCTCCTGGCCCTACTCAGGACACCCCAAGAATCACTCCATGTCCCTGATGTTGTGTAACAGTGTCTGTATGTGCTTAAAAACATTTTAAAAAAAAGGTGTGTTTTGGGATTTGGAAGAAGGTCTTGGTGGTGGGTCAGGAGTGCACCCTAAAGGCTGCCAAATGGAAAGGTAAATAAGAATATGATCGTTGGGTTTAAAACCCAAATCTGTGTTTGATGCCAGGTGCAGGACAGGTCCTTGAAACAGGCAGATGGGATCTGTGTTATAACCTCCTCCAAAATGGAAAAGGGAATTTTTCTTATTTCTGAGTTGGTCCCATTTTAGATGTTGCTTTGAGGTCCAGTTGATATTCTTAGCATCCTTCATAAAAATTGCATTAATCCAGAGCCTTTTTCTCTGTCTTACAAACTCTGTGTGCAGGGAGCTTTGGTCTGAGGCCACGTGGCTCATGAGAGTGGTGAAAGGGAGAAGGAAGGTCATTTTGCAGTGGAAGAATAAGGCCTTAGTTATTAATGGCAAAGGCTGAAATTTTCTCTTGCAGCCTTAATTGATTTCAGCAAGTTTAACTGGAGGAGAAGGGAGAAATTGGCTTAGAGTTATTAAGCTGGAGTACTTAAATATATATTAAATCTATTGTAGAGAAATGCGGAGACAACCTTGTCAGACATTTATTCTAAGTGGCTTCTGTTAGATGAAGGCAAAGAGAAAAAATGCCAGATCTCTAACTTTGACAAAGGGGACTTGAAAGGCTCTTCAGAAAGATTTGGAAAAACTTTTTTTGAGAAAGTCCTTCTTTGAAATCTAATAGCAAAGACTACTTTTTTTTTCTTTTTTTTTTCCCCCTCCTCCCCGGAGTCTGAAGGCAGGAGGGTGAGATAAGACATTCCACCACGTAGGCAAATGGGGGGGAAAAAAAAAAAGGAAAAGTTTAAGTGATACTGCTGCAAGCTGAGGGAAGTGGAGAGCTCTCAGGGTGACCATTATATTCTGCTTATCAAGATACTGTGAGCTTTGACTGTGAGAAAAAGCAGAGTAGAGTTAAGGAGATGGTCTGTGCCAGCGTGGATCTGGTTAGCAGGGTTTGTACTGGAATAACATCAAGTAACCAAGATCTTGGGGACAGATAGATATATTTATACTAAATAAGCAATAAAGTTGTCCTGGTTGGACATTTCTAATTTATTCAGCGACAGAAGAAATGTTTAAAGCACAGGGGAAGGGGAGCAAGTTTTCCACCAGGTACTAGGCCAGCTGATAAGTAGCACCCTCAAACCAGGCTGTGATTGCTCCAAACCAGCCTTCTCATTAATGCATTTTTTCAGTCATCACTCTCTGCTGGTGACCTGATTCAGTTCTGGAGCCTAAAGGAATAAAAATAACAAATAAATAAATACAAATTTGCTCCCATGGGTTTCTCTTGGCAAAGCGGAGAAAGTAGCAACGTGCAGTAAAAGCACAAAACGGCCCCCTCGTGGCTTTTATTTTCCCTTTTGTTACTTTTTTTCCTTCTAATATGGGTTTCATTTTCCCCCTGATCTGGTGTGACACAATGCAGTGAGGTGGTTGTGCTCTGCACTGCCTCCTTCTGAGGCCACATGAGTTTATGCCAAATCCCAGCAATGCCACAAACCCCCCAAAATCCCACGTGGCAATGAAAGGCTGGGAATGTTTGTGCTGCAAATGGGATGAACCAGCAACCCCGGGGCTCCCAGAAAAGCTTCATCTGACTGAGAGACAACCAGGACAAATGATAAGCAAAGTGGGACATGGCATCACATCAGCTGTGAAGTCAGAAAGCAAAAATCACCCCCTTGAGCCCATTTTCCAAGTGTGCAAGAGTTAATCTCAACCCACCATCACTTGGGGTAATTCCCATGCCAAAAAGGCAGGGAGAGGTGCCAACCTCTTTGGCATAAGGAATAAATTTTCCTGTCCTGAACAGCTGTGTGGAATATTGTGGAGGAAAAAAAATGCCAAAAGTTTAGAGATTAATACAACACCCTATTATAGAAAATCATTTTGTTTCTTTAATATTTTCCCAGATGGCTAAAAGAAGCCCTCAAGGCTCTCAGTCTGTATGATTTTGGAGGCTTCTAAGATAGTTCCTGCCCATGAATGGCACCAATAAATCCCCATTAACTTAATTCGACAGGAGAACGATCTTTTTTCTCTCATTAAAACCTCACAAAGGGTTCAAAACCTCGTTTTGTGGTGGAGTGCTTTGATTTAAATTGATGTGGCTTAAATTATGAATTTTAATCACGACTTAAAATACGGCAGGAGAAAGTCAGAATTTGAATGATTTGATTTTAATCATGTTTTTCATTTACAATTCATAACTACATCCCTTCAGCAGGGCTGAATCTCCTCACTGTAAAACTTGGAGATTTACAGCCCACTCTTACCTTTCAACTGTGTTTTCCAACCAGGCTGACACACTCTTGAACATATTTGTTCAAGCAATTTTATAGCCTGATGCCTCTCTGTCTTGATTTCTAATTTATGCATCTCTGAAGTCTTCCTTGGTAATGATGAATAAAACTAATTTGGGGTTTATTGGTGGAAACCGCTCTTTGCTTGTAGAGGAAATTGCTGTTAAACTGACAGATGCAAAGCAGCATTTAAAATTCCTTTAAGTCACATCAAATAACCCAGGGCCTGGTTACCTAATGAATAAAGTTTTCAACATACTTTTGGGTTTAGTGCTGAGCAATTCGCTGAGCAAATCTCAGGCTTAGGGACGGGGTTTAGTGACTGAAATGAATTGTTTCGTGTCCCTCGAGGGTTCTGAATAAACAGGAGTTGTTTCCCTTAAAATTCACTTTTGCTGTTTAAAATGGGAGAGGAAACAATTTTATTTTTCAGCTGCCAGTTTCCAATTGTTTTCTCAGCTTGGAATTAACTGTGGATGGAGCGGCTGGATGTGTCTCCCCTTGATCTGCAGAGGGAATTTCAATGGATAGCTGGGGTTTGTATGTGTAACTTCTGACAGAGGAACCCCACACTGAGTGTCTGGATACCCTGGATATCTGCCTATAGTGTGGGTAGAAGGCAATTTAAGGAAAGAGAAGTGAGAATTAACAAGGTTTCCTTTAACTGACTGCCCAGTTCTTGTCCCACATCCAAATCCAACCCTGTTTAGTGTTAGAAAATCCAAGTTCTCCAAGTGCCATGAGTACCCTGGTTGGGTTTAGTCTTACTGCAGTATATTTAATAATTTTTTTTTTAATAATTTTTTAAAATTTGGCCTTTTACAAATTAGGAAGAGATTTGGCCTTGATGGGTTGTGGCCCATGGCAGTGAGCACACCCATTCCCAACAGGACAAGCCCAGTTTGGAAAGATCCTTTCTGTGTCCAGGAGAGCAACATAGCCTGGCAGATCCTGGTGGACCTCCATCCATCCACAGTGCATGCCCATCATGGCAGTTTGGTGAGGATGCCAGGGATAGCCTGAATTCCCCTCTTCTTTCTCAAGTAAAATTCTATTCTTAGACAATTCCTCAAAGCCTGGTGAATCCTGGATTTCCTCATCCAGCCTGTTTTGATAGATCTGATCCTTGCTGATCCAACATGAGAGCATTTTATCCAGATCATGGCTCCAGTTTCTGGGGATGATTTAGGGCAGCTGACCCTGGGGCAAAAAAGCTTTTATTTTGGCAAAGCAAGTGGCACCAGAAGAGGAAAGGTAGACTGGTGGGAGGAGGGTGAAATGTAGACATGTAAAGTGGGTTGGTGGCAGGACAAATAGGGGAACTCATGGTCAACATGTGCATTATGTGGTCCTTTACAGAGCATTAGAGGGGGAGAGACAGGAATCCAAACTGAAGGGATGCAAAAGTGACGAGATTGTTTTCTGCTTTAAAAAATCCAGCTATTTGCGTGCTGCTGTTATGCATCTGGCCATGGGTAGCTGACAGCTGTGCTGGGTAAGATTCTGGGGGGTTTAAAGGAGCTTTGGTGCCACAGGAAACCCCAAGGGAGAAGGGCTTTCCTTCCCCTGATCACATGAAAAACGAGATTACAGCATCTCATCAGCATCTTGCCCCACCGGCAGCTCCTGCAGAACCCTCTGCTTGCTCTCCCTGGCCAGTGCAGAATCTTCCAGCATTGCAGGACACGCTGTGGAGAGCTGGATAGGCCCCGGGATGGGTGGAGAGCCCCAGCATGATGATTATAATAAAATAAAATCAGGTAAAGCACCAAAAGGCGCTGCGTGTGCCCCGCGGGTTCGAGGAGAGGCGCTTTGGGGCCGGCCGTGCCGAAGGAATGCCGGCTATTTCGGGGCCGTGTTTGTGTTTGAGCTGGCGGGTGAGGGTGGCAGCTCCACTCTTTGTCTTCTGTGAGAGCATTTTGCGTGTCTGGCAGGACCACTCCAATCTGATTAGGAAGGGGGCTGGCCGGAGGGGGGTGACAGCAGCGATGCCGGGATGGATGTAAAGCTGCTTTCCCTGGGAGCAGGGGCTGCCCCGAGCCTGCAAACACAGCCCAGCTGGCCTTTTAGGGAGGGTTTCCTTATAATCCAGCTCAGGAGCAGTTTTGGGGCACGGGTTTATCTATGTCTTGGCTGGGAAAATTGGTACCCTGAGGCACTGCAGGAAGAGGGTTGATAAAGGGGATGGGTGAGTAGGACTAGCACCGGGAAACCTCTGTAGGAAAACCGGCTTTGAAGATGGATTTTGGAGAGCACTTTTAGGATTGCCCTTTATTTACTCCCATCCTGAAGGCTGACACTCGTCACGGTGGAGGGTTCAGGGAAGGGAAGGGTAAGAAAAGTGCAGCCCCATGAGCTGTTCCTGCCGGGATTTCGGCTCGGTCTGAGCAGGGGCACTCACCCCACTGAGGGTCAGGAGAGAGAAGGGGTAAGAAGATTTTGCCTCTGCCCAAATCTGACAAGACCAGATGCTCACAGACTGTGTCTGAAGTGATAAGTGTTCCTGATGCAGGAATTTGTTTCACAGAGGCAGAGGATGACCCTCAGATCTCTCAGCTCCTGTTTTTAAGCAACAACTCTTCTTCGCTGAGGTGGACAAATGTGCCTGTGGGCAGATTCCCATATTTCTCCTCACAAAAGGCAGGGAATAGCTTGTTGTAGGAACTTGGTGCCACCTGGACCTCTCAGGACTTCCCAAAGTCTAAGAGCTGGATAGCATCCCAGACTGCTCAATCCATGGATTTTTCCATGAAACTACCCAGAGCGGGGAAAGGAGGAGCCCTCTCCTTGATAATATAGATTAGGAAAAATGCATTTGTTTTGTAGCAATAAAGCTCAGCTTTTGCAGCAGGTTGGATTTGGGTTTGAGCCACCTTCCCAAGGGTGAGGGTCTAACATACAAATGTCTCTGCTGCTGTAACTCAGTTGCATCACATTCCCTTTTCTCCAACACCGTTTTGCTCCCATTTGGGAGATCTGATCCAAATCCTGCAGCAACACACGACTTGTCCATCTGCTGCATCACCCACAGTCCCAAATTACAATGCCTGGCTTCCACCATGTGTATCCCTTTTATTTTGCTACTGTGCTGTGCAGAAGTTTGCTGGACAAAGGAACTTGGTGCTGTTGATCTTCAAGGTGCCTTTCTGTGATTCTCTGGTGATTCTATGCCAGGGGGGCCAGGAATGTGCCTGCACTAGAGAGCAGTGTCTGTAGTAGGTAGCCTTGCAAGTTATTAATTATTTTAAACAATCAGTTACCGAGAATTTAAAGCAACCAACAATCAATTACTGAGAATTATCAATAATCATTGCTAAAAGTAATTGTTTGCTTTTGATGGCTCAGCTCTTTCTTGCCTCCATGCTCAGCAGGCTCAGGGCTTGGTTTCTCAGTGGTGTCCAGCAGCATTTTGCCCAGATAATAATTTCCAGAGATGTCAGGATGAGGTGGAGCTCAGGGCAGCGGGGAGGGTCTTTTTGCACAGCTGATTGTGCTTCTCCAGATGTGCATTTGAAATCTGTGTGAGGATTTTTCAGTCATCACTTCTGCCTTTCCCCAACCAGGGAAGCTGTTTTCTTGTATCTCATAAAATCGGGTAGTTTCTGCAGCAAATCCATGCTTCGATTTGTCGAGGAGTCACTTGCAAACATGACAGGGCTGTTCGTGTAGCTTCAGTCTTCCCCAGTGTAACACATCCCCGAAGTGGGGCTGCATTTGCTCTCCCTCCAAACTCCCCACTCCTGGATCCCAACCAGCAGCACCCACTGAATCCCAGTTCAGTGCTCTCTCCCTCCTCTGCTCTGCTGATGCCCTTCTGTGGGTCCCATCACAAATCCGACCTGCAGTCCCTGCCCTCTCTTCCCATCCCCAGTCCCACTGTGATTCCACCTGAGTTTTCTAAAGGAAACATCCAAGCTGACACGTCAGAGTTGCACTGCTGAGCCAAAAGCAGGATCTGGTCTCTGCTGTCTCGGGAGCAGAGGAATCTGAATATTATCTGAATATTACCATCAAGCCCAGCCTCGCATCCCACCCCTGCACCCAGAGCTGCTGGGCACCTCCATGGATCCCCTCCAAGGTGGGAACTCAACCTGGTGTTTGCAGACCTGATGGCTGCTTTTAGGAGAAAGAGGAGGATGATTCACAGCAGGGAGGGGATGCAGCTCCTTCTTCCTTCCTGCTTCCTTTGCTCCCTCCCCTTGCCTTGCCATGGCCTGCCCTGTGGCACAACCTCCAGGCACTGCCCTGGAGAGAAGGGTTTTGGTAGCAGGGAGATATTTTGGTGGCAGGGAGATGTCAGCAAAGCCCTGAGCTCAGAAGGTGACACGGACAGAGGTCTTTTCCAAGCAGGCCATTGTGGGTGAAGGTGTTGCAAGCTTTCCTTCCCATGAGATATCATTTAGGATTTTGCTCCATAACCAGTGAATCTCTTCATGCTCAGACTCGCTACCTGCACCTACCTGTCCAGGGAGTCTTTGAGGAGCTGAGTATGGCCACTGATTCATGCTGTATTTGTATTATAGCTCATGTTTTTTGGCTGGAGTTTCTCAGCACGCAATGCCACTGAAACCCAGTGAGTGCAAAGCGTTGGATCCCCATCCCGGTGACATCCCACAACTTCCCATGCTCTTCTGCTCAGCTGTAACCACGCAGGAATCTCACTCCTTGCTGGGCTGCTGGGTGGACAACATTGTTCCCCTATTGAGTCATAACAATGAGGTCACTGGGCTGGAAAGACAATGTCATTCAGCAGCCAAGAACCCAGCTGGCTGATCCCGGTTGTGTCTCATCTCCTATGACAAAGCCACATTTAATTGACTAATTAAAGCCTTTGCAGGCTCCATCTTGGAAGGGGTGAGCAAAATAGGCATTGTTCTTTGTCAGCATTAAGTCAGGCCAGTTGGCCGATTAATAAGCAAGACCTTTCTTCCTTCTCCACTTCGCTACCTGCTGTGTAGGCCTAAATTCCTGGTCCTGGCAATGGGAAAACATCCTCAGAGACATCCCACCATGTGTTTCAGAGCAAGATGTCTGAATGAGGACCCAAGGACCTCAAGAGAGCCCGACCAAAGCCCACTCTGCTCTGAGTTGACCCAGCTCAAACCACTGTTGTGGACTTCTGTGAAGCCTTTTGTTGTACACTCAATATTTGGGGTCCTCAGCTCCCTCTAGGAGTTTGATATTGCACCTAAACCTGTGGCACTGGCGTGCTCCCATACTCTGTACACCGTACAAAGACAATTTTGTCCACTGGCTGTGGGCCAGGAGCGTTTTTCTTCCCATTTACGGGTCATCTTTCCCCTTATGCGCCTTTAGGGTGGTGCAGGCTGGTTGCCCATGGCGTAGGCAGAAAGCAGGGACATGTCCAAGCGCTGGCACTGTCCACAATAAATCTCTGCTCCCCTCAGCTGAGCGCTCCTGCAGTGCCAGGGCCTTCGCCACTCTCTGGATGAAGATGTTTTGAGCCCTGAGACCAACGGGCACTTCTGCTCCCGGCATTTCTTGCTCTTATTGCCAATCTGAGTAAGATGATCCAGAAAACAGCAAATAAATGTGCCCTAAGGGACCTTTCAGGGAAAGAGCTGTTTCGTGTTGCTACGTTGCCGTTTCCATTAAACCCTCTGGGGTTTTTTTTTCCTGCCCTCAGTGTGATTGTCTTACATCAGATTTATCTCCTTTTTGCTGCCCAGGCCCAGCTGAGCAGGGTGTATGTTTACCACGGCCCGTGTCCCAGCCCTAAAGCACAGCAGCCGCTTCTTTTGAAGAACATACAAAGCAAGGAAGAGGAGCAATTGTTTGGGAGGAAGTTGAACCATAATGTAATAGACTCCCGTGGGATTTACTATTAGTAATTATTTGTATTGCTCTGGCACCTCACCAAGGTTGGGGCCCCGGTTAGAAAGGTGCTGGACCAGCCTCTGAGGGAAGACAGCTCCTCTATCCAAAAACTGTCCACTCTTGCATGTAGAGATGGGGAAACTGAGGCAGGGAGAGGTTAAGAAAAGTAATGAGGTTTGTTCTGGGGAGTTGTGGCTGAGCAAGGATATGAGCCACCACATAGGGCTTCCAGGAGCATCCTTCCTCTCTGGGGGTAAATCCTAGAACACAGATTCACAGAGTGGTTTGGGTTGGAAGGGACCTTAAAGATCATCTCATTCCATCCCCTGTCCCAAGAAAGGACATCTTCCACTAGACCAAGTTGCTCAAACCCCATCCAACCTGGTCTTGAATTTCCTCTGCCTGTGCTTCCCTCAGTAAAAGGCCACTGAGTAATAAATATGCTGTGCTGGAGAACCTTTCATTGGGACAGCACTGGAAAAGGTCACCACTCACTGTTCATGCCTTTAATCAGTGATTCCTGTGATCATGTGTATTATTTTAAGGAGGGGAAGAGCAGGAGCTGTTGAAGAACACAAGTTCTTCTAATAGAAACTGAGTCCTAGTGGTCCTGGAAAACAAAATAAAACAAAACAACAACGACAACAAAAAGCTAAAATGGATATTCTTTTTCTGTAAAACCGACTGTTAAATAATGAGGCAATTATGAATTTGCCAACAATAGAAGTTGATCAGATTACACAGCCTGTAAAGCCAGATCGTCACTGGAGCCATTTGGTGGGAAAGAAACTCAGTGCCAGACAGCCTTTAAATAGTTTTGAATAGGAGGGAGGGTTTGCTGTGTCCTTCCCTTCCTAGGCTCTCCCCACCTAAAGAATAGCCCCGAGCCTCCTGCCAAGTCCTCCGTGTCCAGTCAGCGCCCGAAGGCTCAGCTCGCAGGCACAGCTACACAAATATATGTAGGTGCACATGTACACACATGTGTATATATAGAGCTCCCAGTTATCCAGGAAGACCCCACCCTGAGGGAGGTGTGGATGTGGAACTGAAGGGAAAAAAAAAAAAAAAAAAAGGTGGGACCCAAAATAGCACCGACACACAAAGGATCCCAAGGAAATGTGGAGCTCTCCTCACGGCATTAACAGGAAATCTCCAGGCTGCTGGCTCGGTAACCCTGGCTAGCCAAGGTCGTGGGGGACTGGCCATGGGGTGGTGGGGGGGGAATGGATCCTGACATCCATCTTCTGCAAAAACGTGGAGTGAGGGGGGTGTGGTGGCAGCTTTTACGTCGGTGAAGGTTTGCAGGTGTCTGTCCCAGATGTGCCCGCAGAGGAACCTGTCCCCAGCACGGCCTGAATGACCAGCAAATTCTCACTGGGCTGTGAGTATTTAACTAGGAATGACCCAAAAGTTTACTTGGAGAGGCTGGGATGCTTGAGGAGGTCACCAGTCCCTGTTGGATGTGGCTCTTATGTCACTTGGAGTCAGTCGTGTCCTTCACCTCGTCACTTCACGGCGTCTTTGAGTCTTGATGGACCAAAGATCACAGAATCATAGAATATCTCAAGCTTGAAGGGACCCATAAAGATCATCCAAGATATTTCAGCTTCTCATCTTTGGGTCCATCCTGGTTTGGTGGTGGGTGACGTGTGAGATGGGCTGGGGGAAGCAACACGACTCACGACCCCCAGAAAAGGTCAAAAAGAACATTGCTGCTGGAGGGCGTAAATTTGGGCTGACCTGTGACTCACCAGAGGTGCCGGGAGCACAAAGGAGGGTGAGGCTTTGGGTCTTATCGTGTCCCCACCATCTCTTTTCCGCTGGCCCTTTCTGCCCTCGAGATGGGCGAGCAACCTCTGAGTCCTGTCCAAGCCTGGCCCTGGGGGTCTGGCCACCTCCCCACCAAAATCCTTGGTGGCAGGAGCAGGCAGAGGCTGCTGAGCGAGGGCGATTCCTGCTGTAAATCTTTGGGAGAGGTGGAGAGGAAAGGGAGGTGCAAGGAGCAGGGGACAGTGTGTTGCAGCACCACAGCTGTGCTGTGCCAGCACAAACTGACCTCCCAGTCACCCAGCTCCAGGTTTTTTTACCCTTGTACTGAAGCTGCCTGTGACCAGGCTGAGGTCTCCTTATTCCTTTGGGTTTGGAGTATCTCCTCTTGATTTCTGGCCTTTAGGGCTGCAGGTTGGACCTGCTCCATGCTGGACCTGCAGCGTCAGCCTCCAGCTGAGGGTGGAATCGTCTGTATTGATGGCACAAGTCTGGGCTTTAGATCTCCGCTGCTAATGCCAGCTTTAATGCCCCTCTCTGGTCTGGCTTTGTTGGGCTGTGAGATCCCAGAGAAACCAATACCCCCTATTTGGGTTTGGGGTTAATCCCTTTCCTTTAGGAAGTGATCCCACGACAAGACAGGGTATATTCCCTCCACTCCTCTTCATCACGGCAAGGTTAGTGGGATACTCATGAAAAGAGGGGGCTTTTTGGCTGCAAAACCTCCCCACGGGAGCTTTGCTCTGCGAGAGCCTTGTGGCCCTCATCCCCCATGGATGAAGTCTAGACACATCACCGATGCTCGGCGCCCAACCGGAGTGACACGAGATGTGACAACTCCTGCCCGGTGCCTGCCAGCTGGCAGGGCTTCAGCTGGCAGGATGAGTAGCTCAGGGCCAGCTCCATCCCTGCATGGCTCAGCGTGAGCCCAAATGCGAGCCCAGCCAGCTGGAGAGGAGAGCGAGGTGATGAATTTTGTGTCCCCGTGCCCCTCAGCAAGGCTGGGCTCGTGAGCCCACCTTGCCCCTCTGTGCTCCTGCCCACCCTGTCCTAGAAGACAAGTGGGTGATCCCACTGGCCTGTGCACCCGCTCCCCAGTCCTGTGGTGTGCTCTGTCCACTGTGCCTTCCTCCACGACAAACACTGAGCAAAACTGAGCTCCAGGGAGACCTTGTTGTGGCCTTTCTGTACTTCAGGAGGCTTGTAAGAAAGATGAGAACAAACTCTTCAGCAGGGTCTGTTGTGATAGGATGAGGGACGATGGTTTCAAACTGAACAAATTGATTGTCTAATCAATTTAGATTAGATATAAGGGAGATATTTTTTTTTTATTATAAGGATGGTGAGATGGTGGCGTAGTTTGCCCAGAGAGCTGATGGATGTCCCATCCCTGAAAACATTCTAGGCCAGGTAGGACGTCTCTCTGAGCAACCTCATCTGGCTCAAGATTCCCCTGCTTGTTGCAGGGGGGTTGGACGAGATGGCTTTTTTTCTGGCCTCAGTCAGAGCTTTCCATGCCCAGGAATCACAAAAGGCCAATCTCAGCCAGGGAGGCAAGTGTGCCCCATCCCTGATGTTTGGTCACTGTGACAT
>JAYRBT010000042.1:2202495-2218115 GCA_036023395.1 Myiotriccus ornatus
GCCCAGGAATCACAAAAGGCCAATCTCAGCCAGGGAGGCAAGTGTGCCCCATCCCTGATGTTTGGTCACTGTGACATTTGGGAGATTGTTTCTGTGGGGATCATCACCAGACTTCTCCTGAATTAACTTCCTTAAACTTCATCAGTTCCCTCTTGCCATCTTTCAGAGCTGAGGAGACTTTAATTTGATTTAACCCACTTCATTTTGGCTAAATGAAATAAAGACTGATTTAAAGCTGAAACAAGAGTGGCCACCTGGTGGGTTGTGTGCACTTTGACTAATCCACTCTGAAATCATACCTCCTTTTAATTTTAGATTAATTTTTCTGAGTACCTCGGTGTAGACAAGCCATCAGGCTGAATAAAGATCAGTTCCTGTCTCGCGGGCTCACGTCCTCACTCCTCCTCAAGTTGTCTGGAGTGAAGTCCTCCAGGAAAAGCCAGCCAGGGATGATTCATCTTTCTGGGGTGGGAAGCACGAGGAGAAGCTTTTGCTCTGTCTTAACGAATAAATCTGTGTCCCCAAACATCTTCACTGGTGAGCAGCAGCTCCGTGGCGGGGCTGAAGAAAGGAGGTCAGGTCCCCAGGAAGGGCTGCTGAGATGTGACAGTTCAGCCCTCAAGAGCAAAGCAGGTGCTTTGGCCAAGCAGCTCTTAGTGCTGGCTTCTCCAGAGGTCTCCTTCCCACCACCTTGCCGACAGCTTCGCAGCTCCTTAGTGCTCGAGTCAATTCATGGCTCAGCTTTCAACTTTGGAGAGAGGTGGTGAAGGTCCTTCAAAGCTGGAGAAAGATGGAGAAAGCTCCTTCAGCCCTCTGAACCTCTCACCACACCTCTCTGGGAGTTCAGAGAGAGGTGGTGAAGGAAGCTGGGTGGTCTCCTCATGGAGCCAAAGTGGAATTGTCAATTAGGCAGCTTTAATCATCTCTCCGTCCTTCTTATGGACCCTGAGATTCCTCTCCAAATTCACACAAATCTGGACTTTTCATTTGTTTAATTTTTGTTTTTAAAAAGGCTTTTTTAGCACTTAAAGACTTACCTCATTGTAGATGATCTTAAAGACTTACAACATTGAAGTTATCCAGGAAAACCCGCAGATGTTCAGTGTATGACAAAGTCATGTGGTCTTAGAGAATTCCTGCGGATTTCAGTGTTGCGTTGATTTTGTTTTGAGACAGAGCCACCTGAGCTTTACTTTGCTGCAGAGACACTTTTCTGGCCCATTACTCAGTGTAAACCTTGAGTTTCTTCCGAAGTCCTGGGTGGCTTTCGCAGGAAACGAGGGGTCTCGGGGCTGAAAGTACCAGACGTGGTGTCCTTCTGCCGATGGGTGATTGATGCTCAACCACTGCCACAAATCCTGCTTCAAAGCAGCAAGGTCATCACAGGATAACTCCACTCCAACGGCATAAAGGATTCAGGAGAAGTTCGGGAGCGTGGCCACGTTCTGTGCTCTGGAGGGCCTGGTCAGGCTGGGACGTGAGGCTGGTTTTGGCTCGTGCTCCCCACGTTTCCGCTCCAGCAGCTCCGCCACCATTTCCTCCACGACGAGGTGTTTCTGTTCAGGCTGCAGAGCCCCCAGTTCGTTTTGCAGCCTGGAAAAGGTGCAGGGCTGGAGCCAAGCCCCTTAAAAATCCCGTCGGCTCCTGGTGGAAAGGGGATGTTTCCAGGCTCTGTGATCAAAAATATCTGGGGGTGGCATGGACAGAGGGGTGCACGTGTGTTCGTGTTTGTTTGCCTCCCTGACTACCTCTTGTGAAGGATTTCAGAGCTTTCATTTTCCACAGTGCTCTTCCTGTCTCCTTTTGGTTATTTTTTCGTCTTTCCCTTCGCTTCTTAGATAGCTACAGATTTTCCATGAGAAGAATCGTGGAGACACAATCCTAAATAGGATGTCCTATGTTTATCCTTAGGAGAGGCTGGACTGGTGCTTCCTCCCACTGCTGGCATTCCTCACCTCTGGCTGGGGCTGGCCATGGGATGGAGCACTGCCCGGGATTAGCACAAGTTTCTGGCAAAAACAGTCTTTGAGGAGAAATTCAGGAGAGGTCCAAGCACGGCATGAGAGACAACAAAGTTTTTGAGAGGGTGGAAGTGAGGAACACTCAGATACTCCTGCTCCCTCAAACCCACTGTCTGGGCATTAATTAACAGCAAACAAACCCATTTCTGCCTCCCCAAATGTGGTGTTTGGAGGCACCAAGGAAACAAGGAGGAGACGTGTCAGGGCTGCAGGGGAAGAGGAGTGGGGGGAGATGTGCCTTGGGATGATTATTTTTAATATTTGTCATCCTTCCAAATGAAACAGCAGACGAGCTGAGCTGGCTCAAATACTTGCAGGAAGAGCTGGTGGGGAATTTGTTAATGAAGCAGGTTTCTCATCAGAAAATGCCGGTTCATCAGAACCTGGATTTTGGGGACATGTGTTGCAGTCCTGGCAGGAAAAGCGTATCAGGCTGTGGATGGGTTTCTTGGTTGAAACCAAAGAGGTTTAAAGGCTGCTGTGTGAATTAAATAAAGTCAGGCAGATCTAACAGGAGGGACAGAGCAGCCAAAGCTCACATGAAGTTTGGTTCAAGTCCTGGTTCCTGGGCTTCAGGGTTACTTCTGCTTGGTAGAAATAGGGACAACTTAAATAGGGACAAATCCCAGTTCTGGAAGCCAAATGGCTTTTGGCTGCTTTAGGGATGTGACTGACTGCAAAATCCTGCAGACTGGTAAGAGTCCTCAGGATGATGCTAAAATTCTGTGGGGACATGCCCCAAATCTCCAGCCAGGGAATACCTCCAGGCTGGCAGTAGAGGGAAAAGCCCTGGATGCTCCTCTCAGCCTGAAGATGAAGCAAAATTTCTTGGGGCTTGAGGCACAACCAATTTGCCCAGCAACATGTCCAGCCAGCAAGGCTTTATTGGGACAGAGCCTGTGGTGCAGGTTCCTTTCATTTGACAGCAAAGAGCAATCGTCAGCATTATTGCCTTGAGCTCTCTGTCACTTGCCTGCAAGTCCTAAACAGTAGCAATTTGAAGAGTCTTTCCAACAGTCTTTTCACAGGGGGGTAAAGGAGGTTCCCTGCTGAAAACAAACCCAGTGGCTTTAAATCACAGTCCAGCCATCCTCGTTTCATTGAACCATAGAGTGGTTTGGGTTGGAAGGGACCTACAGATCACCCCACGGGCAGAGACATCTTCCTCTAGACCAGGTTGTTCCAAGCCCCATCCAACCTGGCCTTGGACACTTCCAGGGATCCAGGGGCAGCCCCAGCTTCTCTGGGCAACCTGTGCCAGGACCCCACCACCTCACAGTAAGGAATTTCTTCCTTACTGCATCCCATCTAACCCTGCCCTCTGGCACTGGGAAACCATTCTCTCTGAGTCCTGTCCCTCCATCCCTTGTCCCCAGTCCCTCTCCAGCTCCCCAGGAGCCCCCTTAGGCACTGGAAGGGGCTCTCAGGTCTCCCTGGAGCCTCCTCCAGGTGAATCCCCCCAGCTCTCCCAGCCTCGCTCCAGAGCATCTTTGAGCATCCTCTGGACTTGCTCCAGGAGCTCCACATCCTTCTGATGTTGAGGACCCCAGAACTGGAGGCAGCGCTGTAGGTGGGGTCCCACCAGAGCAGAGTAAAGGGGCAGAATCCCCTCTCAACCTGCTGCCCACAGTGCTTTGGGTGCAGCCCCTTCCCAGGTGTTACTGCAGCACTAATTAGGTCTCATCTTCAATATTTTGCAGAGCAATTCTATCTAAACTGGTTTGCAGCAGATTTTATTCTGGCAGGGTTTTGGATAGGATAGACATCCCTGCATTGGATAATTGGATCAGAGTCTAATGCTCTGGCAGCTGCTGTTGGACCTTTCCCCATTCCCCATTCCCTAACCCAGGAAGCCAAGTTGGTCTCTGGCCTGGGTGAAATAATTTCATAATGCTGATGCTGAGCCTGGCAGCAAAGGGCTTGGGTGTTGCTGGTTTGGAAGTGCATCTTATGAGGTGGAAAGTGCCATTTTTCAAGGGTGAAGGGTGCTGTGTACACTGACAGCATCCTTGTACCACCTCCCTCACCGAAATCCCAGCAGGCAGCTCAGGAGGATGGTGCTGTTTGGATCCCACCTATCCCTTGAGCTGATGGAAGGGAGAGAGCCCTCTGCACAGGCAAAATTAAAAGCCTCGTGAGGTATTTGCTCTGGTAGCCCAGCCTAATTCCAGGATAAATAACACTGTTCTGTGATATTCTGCCAATCTGATCGCTCTCACAGTTTCAAAAGGAGGTGACAAATTTCCTGTCCTCTGCAGCGACTGGTCCCTGCTCCACCTCAGACACGGCTGCATTAAAACACTCCTTTTAGCCCAGGAGCTTCTTGTGATGCACAGACAAGTCCAGGAGCCTCCTCACTGGCTTTGGCACACACTCTTCCCTGGGAAAGGCCACCCCTGGAGCCTCAGCCCCCGCTTTCCCTTTGATGAACTCAACCCGTTGCCCCTGCTCAATCAGGAAAGGCTGCAAAAAAAGGGGAGGAAAATAGGAACTTCCTCGGGCCTGGCTCACATCCCTTCCCCTTCCCTGGGTTGCTCAGGCTCCTTGGCTTTCTCATCCCGCCTTGGGAGGAGCAGGAGCCGGCTGGCATAAGGCTCTGAGCCGGGCTCAGCCCGCCGGCGTGGGGTGT
The DNA here is from genome assembly GCA_036023395.1 of Myiotriccus ornatus. Classification (NCBI taxonomy): domain Eukaryota; kingdom Metazoa; phylum Chordata; class Aves; order Passeriformes; family Tyrannidae; genus Myiotriccus; species Myiotriccus ornatus. Next base: position 2,207,146 of record JAYRBT010000042.1, read on the forward strand.
GTCACCCACCGCTTCCTAAGTTATTCTTTTGAGTTTCCTTTTCTCACTATTAATAGAATCTCAGCCAATATCTGAGCTGTTTCAACAAGGTGGATGGGAGGGGGGAGGAGAGAGGGGGAGGCGTTACCAAAATAGGAAGCGGGAAGCTGTTGGGCAGGGAATTAATCAGGGGAGCTGCGTGGAGAGGGAATTAATCGCTGGCTTCGGGTGGGCTGATGGGAGGACGGACAGGACGTGTCCTTTCACTTTGTGTTTCGCGCTGATTTGATTCTCTCCCTGTGCTCCAAGCTGTGACCTTTCCAAACGAGCTTCTCCCCTGAGCACCTTCCCCAGCCTGCGAAACGCCACGTACCCTCTGCACCGAGGGTACAGCCAGAGCATCACTGCATGGCACGGGCAAACCGAAAGGGAGAAGCTTTAGATTAAATATTAGGAAGAAACTCTTCCCTGTGAGGGTTGAGAGGGCCTGGAACAGGTTGCCCAGAGAAGCTGTGGCTGCCCCTGGATCCCTGGAAGTGTCCAAAGCCATGTTGGACAGGACTTGGAGCAACGTGGTCTAGTGGAAGGTGTCCCTGCCCATGGCAGGGGACTGGAACTGGATGATCTTTAAGGTGCCTTCCAACCCAAACCAGTCCACGATTCTGTGATTAGTGGTGGTGCACAGCAGCTCAAAATTCTGCCTGTAACTGCTATTGCAAGTAGCTGTGTTGGCACAGACCAGCCCATCTTTCCTTTCACATTTGGGGTGGCTTTTCACATCCCATCAGCTCCCAACCAGAGAACTCCCACACCAGCCCCCTCCAGGAGCACCCACGGCGGCCCTTCCAGCCTCCCAAACACTGCTCACAGAGCCCACCCGGATAATTAGCACTAAGGGAAAGTTCTCTCCCCTCTGGGGCTGTCCCCGTCTCATATCCCCACACCGTATCCCAGGCACAGTCATGGGACACACATATCCGGACATGAAATCATGTTTATGCAGTGGACTCATTTCCTCTGTTGGGCTGTTTGGCCGCCACGCTCACGGATGCGCGTGTGGAGGGCTCAGCCTCTCCTCCTGGGGGCCTGCCCCACTCCCAGCACAGAAGGTTTGGGTTTTCTGAGTGACCCACGTGAGGGGAGAAGTGCAGGCCAAAGCTTTGGACTCACTGCAACCAGTGCTCTCAAAAATCCCCTGCTATCTGCTCCGTTCCTCTCATTTTCCCTAAAATGGCGAGTTGGTGACGGTCCAAAAAGTGAAATCAAAGAAGTGGCCTTGTCGTGCCAAAATGCAGCCAGGAAGGTCAGGGGCAGGTAGTTTGGTTTTTTTTTTCTGCCTTTTGGAAAACAGGGTGAGGGACTCTGGCTGAAATTCAAGTGAACTTTCTTTTGGAAAGGATCTCCTCCGTGTACAGGGAGCGATAACTTGGAGGATCTCCTCTCTCATGGCATGGGTTAAATCCTTTTATCTCTGTGAAGGGGTCACTTTGTTTCCTGCAAAAGGAACTTACTGTATCTTTTGTGAGTGATTTTCATGCTGAAGGGGCACTGAACATAATCCTGTCCTGTCTGGTTGTTCTTACCACCAGTCTGTGGCCACAGGGCTTTTCTCCTCCTTCAACCAGATCCTTTTTGATTCCTGTTGAGCACATTTGTCAGGCAATACTGGTCCAGGCAAACAGGGGCTTGTTAGCAGTTATTACCCCTGGGTCCACTGGCAAAATCTGGCCCAGGTGGCCAGGGAAGGAGGAAGAGATAGAACCCCCATTCTCTGGCATTTAAAGGGATACAGTACCTGTGGAAGGAATTGGGATTGTTGTGCTCTCACTGCTTGTTCTGTATTTGTTTCTGCTTTGGATTTAAGTTTGCAATGACTTTGCCTAAGCCGGGCCTTTTGCAGGTGATGAACCTGCAAGACACCAAAAAAATACGATTTTTCTAAGTAAAATACATTTTTCTCCAGTGCTGCACTGAGAGAGTCCCTGGGCAAACAACTAATGTTGAGCTCAGAGCAGTAAAACTGCAGAAGGGTATTGAGCCCTGCGACTGCAGCAGCACTTGACTCCTTGAGCAGCAGTGAGAAAACACATTAATCTAATGCAGATGTAGAGAAAAGGTAAGTTTGGCTGAGAGAAAAGTGCCCAAAAACCTGCAGCACAGGTGTGGGGATAGATATAGGTGTTGGTCCTCCATAGGAGGAGGATTTCACCCACTCACAGCCACACTCTCTCCATTGCCATGTTGTGAGTCCAGGCCACAGTGCTGCACATTTTCTTGGAGTGTTAAGTTTGAAACCTGCCTGGATTTCCTCTTCCCCCATGGCTGCTCTTCACCACAGCTGCTGCATTTCGGCCAGCAACAACCATTCTTTAAAAACAGTCTGCTTTGAGACAAGCAAGCCGGGGATGAAAAAAGGGGGAAAGGGAGGATTTGGTAGCAGCCCAGCTGAGCTGGAGGATCAAGTTTGGGATGGGAGGTATTTTGCAAGGAGCTTTCCAGTGGTCCCATACAGCCTGATAGGGCAGGAGCATGTTTGTGTGGCCACTTGCCGAAGAGATGCAGGTCATTACCCACCAGAGGAGAGTGATTTCTACCTCTGTGACACTAAGCATTGCCTGAGTTTAGCCAGGGCCATATAGTAGGATGCACAGTGAATCTTGATTCTTCTCCCAGTTATTTTCTTGGGCTGTGTCACCTCGTGTGCCTCAAAAGAGGCCCTGCTAGCACCCCAGCCAGGGCAAGCCTGGGGGATCCCACCAGATTTCTCCATCAGCAAAATAACCCCTTGCTTTGGGCTTTTGTCTCCATCTCCAGTTTAAAGTGGTAAAAAACTATCTGCAGCTCCCCAGGTCGAGACGGGGAAGTGCTGGGGCAGCGATCCTGGTTTCCTGGATCACAAGGTCCCAGCTGGCCACCAGGGCTAGCCCAGAGCCAAAGCATAGTCTTTTGTGGACAGGGTTGAATGGAATTGTCTTTCTGCCCTCCCTTTGGCGCTTGTGCTTTCTGTCTCTGTGGGATGGGGCTGTGGCACGAAGAGGCAGCGAGAGCAGTGGGTGATTTCCTCTTTCCTTCCAACCCTTTCTTTATTTACATCTCTTTTATGTATTGTTTCTACCTTTAGGGGATATTTTTTCTTGACCTCTTCTGTTGTCAAACCCTCCTGTCGAGTTTTACACCCTGTTTATGGGACAGACCCATTTTGTGGCTCACTGGATGCCTGGGGTCTCTCTAGTGATGGTGCAGCCATCACTGAGGATTCAGATTCAAGCCACACAGGTTGATAATACAACTGAGGAGGTGGGTAGATCAAAACTCCCTCCTGTCTTTGGCACTTTGGATCTGTCAGATCCCTGTGCTGGTGTTTTGCTTCCTTACCTTTCCTTCTCCTGCAGACAGTGGTGGCCCTGTAGGAAATAGGACTTATCTGCACAAAAGCTCTTTTCCTGCAGATATAATGGAAATGTTTTCTCACAAGCCAAGTGTTTCCTAAAATAATCCATGCTGCGAGTTTCAGTCAAATTCACATCTTAATGGTGTTTCCAGGAATGGGAATGGCTGCTCCCAGAGGCTGGTGGGGAAACAGGAATAGAAGCCATGTTTCAGGAGGAGGTCTGCACTTGTATGGAGTGACAGGACAAGGAGGAATGGCTTTAAACTGACAGAGGAATGGATTAGACGAGGTATTAGGAAGAAATTCTTCCCTGTGAGGGTGGTGAGGTCCTGGCACAGGTTGCTCAGAGAAGCTGTGTCTGCCCCATCCCTCTAAGTGTCCAAGGCCAGGTTGGATGGGGCTTTGAGCCACCTGGTCTAGTGGAAGGTGTCCCTGGCCCCAGCAGGAGATTGTATAATCTTTAAGGGTACTCTCAACCCAAACCATTCTATGATTCTATGATTCTCTGGGGATGGCCAGGCAGTTGTATCAGCAGATCATTTCAGGTCCCTTACGAGTGAAATATTCTCTCTCTCTCTCTTCCTCCCCTTCCCTCCTCTCCCCTCCCCTTCCCTCCTCTCCCTCCTCTTCTCTCCCTTCCACTCCATTCCACTCCATTCCATTCCATTCCATGGAACCTCAAATTTGTTGCAGCCTCCCCATCCCAAATCCCACTCCCCAGGTCCTTCTCAAACATAACTCCACCACGCCAGGTCCTGACATGGTGGGGTTAAATTTTCCCATCAGAAATTTGGTCTTTCATCATGTCCTTGACACAACAACCAGTGTTAACGGGCAGGTTCTGGGAGAGCAAATACTTTGCTGTTGTGCCGGCACAGAGGAACGAAGCAGATCTCTGGAGAGCAGCATTAGGCTGCCAACCAAATCTTGGAAGTGTGTCTCCTGTTTGGGAAATGCTTCACGGGGAAAAAAAAAATAGCATTCTTCTGCACAGTCACCAAATGGAAGACCTCTCCCTCCTCCCCCAAAATCAGGTTGTTGCCTTGACTCCAGACAGATCCACAGATGAAGTGGCTCAGTGCAGCCTGTGGTTCCTGAAAGGTGAAATATTGGTCAAACCTTTCCTGGGGTGAATTTGAGCAAGAGCCCAGAGCTGGTGGTTACCACGTGGAGAAATTATCTCTGTGGCAGTTGATGGAGCTCCTGCAGTGATTACAAACAGAAAAATAGTCCCATGATTTTATACTGGTCTGGTAGTGAAAGCACCACCTTTTAGAGCTGTGGGATGTTGCAAAGCTCTCTGCTGTCAGAGGGCTCTCTCTTGTCAGGCAAGCTGTCCTTCAGCTAAATCCCTCACTGAGAAACAGCTTCATCATCTGAGAATTTAAAGTATTCTTCAGAAACCAACAGCAGATCCCCCTATGTAGGATAATGGGAGGTAGCTGGTTGGACTTGGAGGTCTTTTCCAACCTTAATGATTCTATGATTCCCAGTGTCATCTTATTTATCATCACCGCTTCAGGGATGTAAGACACCCTCATAACAGGGCTGGACAAACACACTCGGCACATCCCTTGCTGGCCCCTTACAAGGGCTGGATCTGCTCCATTTTGGGAATCACTTGCAGGGCTTTGCACAGAAGCTGGTGGACCTGCCACGTGAGAGAGACCTGCCTTGTGGGAGCCAGCAGGTCTTGTCCTCCTGCTCACACTTTGAAGTCCTGTGAGTTTGACTACGTTTGTCATGGAGGTTCCTCGGGTTTCCTCCTCACAGTGATACCAGGATGTGGAATTTGATGTGAGTTCAGAGAGCAAGGAGGCAAGCCCTGAGTGAACGACTCAGGGTTTATGGGCAGCGTTTATTTCTACAAATACCTGTTCTGGGTGGAAACCAAGGGCAGTTTCCTCAGTTCACGGTTTGTCTTGGCATTTTTACTTTTCCACAGGTGCCAGCTGCCAGGATGACCCAGCTCCTGCAGCTCCAGAAGGAAGTGACATCCTCACCAAGACCACAGGCGCCAGCAAGACACAAGCGACCACCCCTATAAGCGGTGCAGGAGACGCACCACTCGACTCTAAGTCACCTACCACAGTTCAAACCACCACCACAACACCGAAGCCGGAACCCCCTGCACCCTCTACTGCGTCACCCACCACTCCTCAAGGCACTACCGCTGCAAACACCCTGAGAACCACCCCAACCACCTCTGCGTCGTCACCTACCACGTCGCAAGGGGCCACCACCACCACCCCCACCAAACAGGAAAACCCAACACCTGCCCCCACCACGCCACCCCCCTCCTCTCGGCAGGCCAGCCCTGCAGCCAGCTCTGGAGCGTCCACAGCCACCCCCGCCGCAGCCCCCGCTGCTGCCGAGCAGCAGACTAGTCCTGCAGCCAGTTCGGGAAGCTTGGGGACCACCACTGCTGCAAACTCTGTCCTCACTCATGGGAGCAGCCCTTCAGCCACTCCGGGAGGTTTAGGGGCTGCTGCCACACCCAGGCCGGACCCTCAGGGAAGCCAGCCTCCGGATCACTTGGCCAGTGCCACTGAGAGCACCGGAGTCCTGAGCAGCAGCTCTGCCCTTGGCCCCAAGGACCGTCCCCCTTTTCCCACACATGTCACCAAGCAGCCTCATTCTTCTTCCACTTCTCCAGTCCAGGACCTCGCCTCTTCCACCAGTCCTGGAAGGACCAGCACTTCTCTTACCCCTTTAAGTGGATCTCTGCCCCTCCCCACCAGTAAAACATCTCCGACTTCCCCACCCGGCAGCATCCACAAGAGCCCAGAGGCAGCCACCACACTGACTCCTGGAGCAGGTACCAGAAGATGAGAACCTTGATTTCTTGTGCTGTGAGGCCCTTTTGTGGTCTTTTCCCTTTGCCTGCCCTGAACACCCCCTGTCATTATGGGGTGTCATCACCTCGTCTCATTTCGGGGTTCCCCAGCGTAGTTGTCTCTGTGACACCCTTGTATTCAGGACCCCGCTGTCGTCGGCGGAGGTCGAGTCAGTGCAGTCAGTGGAACTCAAGGCAAGAATCAACCGGCAGAGCATTGACATTGGCTTTTGGCTGGACTGAACAGTGCCCAGGGCACCATCAGCTGCAGTGACTCGATCTCCAGTGACAGCAGACGGGAGCCAGCAGCGATGGGTTCAGGGGTGGGCACTGACGCTGCAGAGCTGGCGGTACAGTCTGACAGCACCCGGGATGCTGAGTGTAGGAGATCCCTAGTACAGCTGACAGCTTAGTGAAGGCTGTCTGGGCATGCACAGCAAATGAGCTTTAGATGACTAAGGAGATTTTGTGGCTAAACTCTGAGTCTACAACCTCTAAAAGAGTCTAAGCACTTGGGGAGGACGTTCTTCACTGTTGCGGGAGGGGCTTGGCTGCTGACTTCTGTCTAAGCAGCATTAAGAGTGTCCATGTGGTGTTCGGGATCTTGCTCGACACCATTACTATGTTTCCTCTGGATCTGTGAAGCTTTACAGTCATGTTAGTCACAAGTGCCCCGGTGAGGCACAGTTTAGTGTCCCCCTCGGCATTTTCTCAGGCAGCATCCCCAGGGAAGGAATCACCCTGTGGGAGTGTGAGGGCTCCATGGAGCCTTCCAGACTTGGCTGGGGTTGTGGGTTCAGCTCACATGTGGCTCTGAGTAAAAGCTGTGATGACACTGAAGCCCTTCATTATCTTCCCCTGGAGAATGTTGTTCTTGAACCAATTTCCAGTTACCTGGAATACAAAAGCCACTCTAAAACCATCTCCGTCCCCCTCAGCTGTTGGCATCACTGAATGGGCCAAGGTCTTAATTCAAGACCATCTTCCCTGGGTTCACCCAAGTCATGTTTTGAGCATTTTAGCAGCCATAAGGAGGTGAAATGAGTATCATCATGAAGGATCTTTCATTCCCCTCCTGCTCCACAGGACTGCTCTTCATTAAAGGATGATATATGAAAATATGTTAATTCAAATTTGACCTCAAGCATTCAGCCTGAAGAGGTCTAAAAAACCCTTTATATTTAATAACTAAGTGAGGGAATGCAAGAGAAACAGATGGCTTTGGAATTAATTCTCTCCTGGAGCCTTCAGAATGTGTCTGGGAGAGAAATATCCCTCATCTTTTCTATGGAAGAGGCAGGAGTCCCAAAAGCAAACAGGCTGTGAACATCCTGTGGCATTTTATTTCTCTTTGTCACCATTTAAGGATCAATTAGGAAGCCAGGGATGAAGATCCACGTCTTCAAAGGGACCTGGGGAGGCAGGAGGCTGCTTTGCTCCTTGCACTGCTCCTACTGCACAGATAATTCTAAGATGCCCCAGACCTTTATGAAATCATCTGAGGTGGTCTCAGGTATCTCAGACACCTGCATGGGGCTGGCAGACGTGGGGCTTGTGCCCTTCTGGAGCAACAGGCAGGCAGGACACCCCAGGCTGTCTCACTTAGCACCAGGCACTACTTCTAATCACGTCACCCTGGACTTCTTCCATGGAGGTGCAGCCAACAGAGGTTGTGGCACTTCATCCCCTCCTAACGGAGGTGGTTGGGAGATCCTGAGTAGCCAGGTCGACCTCTGCTGAGGAAACCTTCGTGGAAGTCACCCCAGATCAAGTGAAATGAGGGTCATCCCATGCTTCTTTTTTAGGTGATTACGCAGCTACCCACACACAGCCATCATAGCCTTTGGGTTCAGCTCTCCAGAACGCTCTGATGGGTTTCAGTGGCAGAAAGTAAAAGCAGGAATGATGTTCTTTCCATATCAAGCAAACAAACAAACAAATTAAAAGGAGCAACCCAAAGCCTTTCCAAGCTTTGACACAATGATCCTCAAGGCAGGGCTATTGCTGAAAGCTTATTTTCAGCTGATCCCTAATAGAGCTGTGTCAGCTGTATCCTCTGTATGGTAACAGTGTCTCCCTGCTTGTTTTCTTGGTGCGTGTAGAGGACTCAGACCAGAGAAGCCACGATGCTGGACCTACATCAGCCAAACCCACCAGTGCCTCCCAGGGCCCTGAGAGTGCCCAGCCATCCCCCCCAGCCCCAGGGGACCAGACAGTGCCCAGCGGTCCCGGCCACCAGCACCCGAACACTTCTTTCCAAAATGAGGTAATGAGGACACCCATGGGAAGGTGGGCACTTTGTAGGGGTGGTAATGGAGCTGAACATCCCACTTCTGTGTGTGTGTGTGAAGTCTGCAGCCCTTCCCGTGTGTTTGTGTCAGAGGGATCTCCTTTGGGGTCAGCAAAATAATTCCAGGTCGTAGGATCATAGAACGGTTTGGGTGGGGAAAGGCCTTTAAGGGTCGTTTAGTCCCATCCCTTTCTCCTGCAGCTTTCCAGTGAAGAGACACGGAGGATGGAGGCGAAGGGGAGCATGTCCAGAGAAGGGAAAGGAGCTGGGGAAGGAGCTGGGGCACAGGTCGGATGAGGAGCAGCTGAGGGAGCTGGGGGGGCTCAGCCTGGAGAAAAGGAGGCTCAGGGGGGACCTTCTTGCTCTCTGCAACTCCCAGACAGGAGGTTTTAGTGATGTGGGCATTGGTCACTCCCCTCAGGTAATAAGTGACAGGATAAGAGGAAATGGCCTCAAGTTGTGTCAGGGAAAGTTTAGATTGGATATTGAGTAAAAAAATCCTCTCTAAAAAGGAGGGCAGGCTTTGGAACACCCTGCCCAGGGCTGTGGTGGAGTCCCCATCCCTGGAGGGATTTAAAAGCCATGTGGATGTGGCACTTGGGGACATGGGTTAGTGGTGGCCTTGTCAGTGCTGGGGGAATGGTTGGATCATCAGTGGATGATCTTAGGAGGCTCTTCCAGCCTTAATGGTTCAGTAATTCTGAGATTACGGTCTGGGTGTTGAAGAAGTGAAATTTGGGAAGGAGGGAAGCATTATGGAGAGCAGAAGCTGCCTTGGTGTGACCCTGGGCTTGATGAGAGGGCAAAGATCACAACTCAGCACAAACAGCACGTGGATGATACCAGGAGAAAATGGTTTGGGAGCACAGGGGGGTCTCAAAACACAAATCAGAATAACCAAAGTGCTGGGGAGGTGGGAAGGGGATCCTGTTTCTGGATGATCATCTTTTGTCAGGCTGGGCTGCATCACAGTCTGCTGGCATGGATCTTCCTACTCCCAAAGCAGTTCCTGCTTTTCCCTATACTGCAAATCCCAGGCCTGGGTTGGGAAGGGCATTAGCAAAACATTCCACAGAAAATCGTGTCAGACATCTGTGAAAACCCTTTCCACATATAAAGGGCTGAGTGAAGGGCTCCTGGGTCTGTCTCGTGTCCATAAAATGGACCAGAGCTTCTGCTGGGATATCTCCTGGCTTGGGGCAGTTAAATAAGTGACCAACTCTCCTCCCAGCCTTCCCAACCATTGAGAGTTGCTTTTCTTCTGTCTTTCCAGGTCATCTGTAAAGATGCAAAAGGTGTACCTGCAGAGATGCAAAACAACTGGGTCACCATGTATCTGAAAGAAGCCAAAACCTGTGTAAGTACCACCTTTTTGGACTTCCATGGAGGATTAGCAGCTGGGTTGTGATGGGAGATCAGCTGCTGCTCCGAGCATGCGAGAAAATGCCCAGAAATGAGAGTAATTTCATCAAAGTAGGGTTAGACCCATGCAAAATGGTGAATGCAAAATCCACGCTCAGCAGTGTCACCCAGTGGGGGGTGTGGCAGGAGGAGAAGAGGCCCATGTGGTTTTCCCCAAGTTGAAGGGCCAGCTGAGCCCACACAGGCCTTACAAAAAGGTTAAATGGGAAATTTTAAAGGGTGAATTTTTCCCCACGAAAATCCTGACAGGAGAACTTTTTTGCTTAATTGAGGGGCAGAAATTTTGCTCCAAAACCCAAGAAAGAAATGTGGTGTTCCTTCACAGTTGTGTAATTGGTGAGGTCTTGCAGCCTCACACTGGGGTAGGGCAGCATCTGACTGCAGAGCAGCTGGGAAGCACTGGAACCTGGAGTCTGGGACTCACTGTGCTCCTTGATGCTGTATCAGCTCTCACAGAACCGTAAAGTGAGAGCAAAAAACTCCATTTCATTTGTTTTGGACCCTGCACAAGACCAGGGAGTAGCAAAATGTAGTGCCAAGGCTGGGGACAGGCAAACCCAACACAACTCTGCACACCAAGACCCCTTTTTGGTGGGTGGGCACTGTCTGCTGGTGTTCCTGAGGGATATCCACCTTCAGATTGGTTCTTGTGGAAACTGTGAGTCTCCTGTAATAGGGAAGATGCAAAATACTGATAACTTCTGAAGAGGATGAAGGTTTAGGCTGATGATAAAGGGGAAGAGACACCACGTGGTCTCTATGGCTGGTGAGGTCCTGACAGGTATCCAATCTGAGCTGTGGGTGGGGCTCAGGGCGGGTTTTGGCATTATAATGCCGTGGTTTCTGGCAGTGTAAGCGTCAGGAAATTGGCATTTCAGGGATGTTCTCACAGGGTGTGCCATGTGCAGGGACACCTTTCACTAGACCACGTTGCTCCAAGCCCTGTCTGACCTGGCCTTGGACACTTCCAGGGATGGGGCAGCCACAGTTTCTCTGGGCAACCTGTGCCAGGGCCCCACCACCCTCACAGCCAAGAATTTCTTACTAACATC
>JAYRBT010000042.1:2224383-2263595 GCA_036023395.1 Myiotriccus ornatus
AGCAGCAGCAGGATTTAAGGCAGAACAGGACATGGAAGAAGAAAATAATGTAATTTTTATCTCAGGAAGCAATTTTGGGTGATTTTAGTGCAGCATCCACCTGCAAGGACTGGCCGTTCCCACACCCTGCGGCACCACCACCAAGGTTTTCATTGGTCCCAGCTGTTCTTCCTGAGGATTCGGCTCCAGAACAGAAAGAAACAGAAAGGGAGGAAAAAAAAATAATAAAAAGGATGAAATCAAATTATGTAATGAGGGTAAACCACCCTCCCAGTGGAGAAGCAAACCCCTGCATCCTGTTTCAAGTCATTTCCCCCCAGACCAGCTCATCCTTCCCCAGGGATCCCATCCTTTGCCCCATAGGGATAAGGCAGCCTTTGCTTCAGATACTTGCAGTGTAAGGGAGGTGAACACAGGGGGCAGGGAAGAGCAAACCAACAACACCAGCATCAGAATTGTCTGTACTTACAAGGCTTGATTTTTTTGGAAAAACTGGGGGAGGATGCAGGACCTCAACAGATGCTTGACCTGCGGTGTGGTCCCCTTGGGGTTTTGGGTGAGAAACATCCCAGCAGGGACAGGAAGCAGCATAACAACTCTTGCCCCATATTGCTCAGAAAACAGGTAGAAAGAGGGTATTTTTAGCCATGGAAATGTGTGTCCCTCAAATATCCCGGTGCAGAGGAACAGGTACCAGTCCCAGTTGGATGTTCCGGAGGTAAATTCCCACCAGGCACCGGGTAAAGTAGCGCCACTAAAGCAAGGGATGCAAGTTCTGAAAAATCAAACACAATTTCTCCTTCCTGGCTTTGTTTTTGGGTGGTTTATTTTATTTTCCTCCTGCTTCGTTTCCAAAAATGACTTGAAAGGTTTTTTTTATTTTATTTTACTTTTTTTTTTTTCCCCCTCCAACCCTTTCCCCTTCCCCCCTTCCCCCCCCCTCCGTTGTTTTCCCTTGGAAATACCCAGCACATCCACCCTGATCTCCCCGGGTTTGATGATGGACATGTGGCCCTGATCTTTAATGTGAGTTCCAACACAGGGGTCGGAGGGGCGGGAGCTGCATCCATAACAACCCCCAGCTCTCACCTCCGGCGCTTGGTAGGGCCCAGTAGCTTTTAACAGGACTAAAGCCTACTAAAGCCCAGCTTAAAATCCCCCTTCCTCTTGCTGCATGGCCAGGGGCTGCCTTGCCAGGGCGGGAGAAAGCGCTGCCCGAGCATCCATCCATCCTTCTGGGGGTTGGACCAGCAATCCCACAGGGAAGCAGCCCCTGGGAGAGCCCAGGTGTGTCCTCTGCTTTCCATTCCTGCCCACATCTCCCCTGCCACGAGCGACCCAGGGGACCCCCAGCAGCGCCTCTGCAGCCCCTCTGCCAGCGCCAGGCCCTGCAGTTTTCCTTCATCATCCCTTTCCTTCTCCATGGATTCCCTCCCCACGCCTGTCTCCTGACATTTACTGGGAGCACTATAATAGATCAAGCTGTAAATCGAGGTAGATTTTATCAGAGGTGCCCACTGAGAGCTTTACATTCCCCAGAAAGGGCTCACCAAGGATTGCAGTTCCCCACTGAATCCCTCTAGGGAAGGACAAGGATGAAGGAGCCCAGGTGGATGGAAAATTAGGATGGGCTGGGGGTCTGCCAGGGGATGAAGGGCTGAGTTCCCTGCTTGGTTTCCACTGAGCTCCAGGATGAGGAGGGATGATGCTTAGGGAGGGGCAAGAGCTGGCAGCTTCTGCAAGGTAGGAGCTGCCCCTGGGTCGAGGAGGAGAATAATAATAATAAAACAGCTAAAAAGGGACAGGGTGGGAGAAAGGGGAGGGGAGGAGTCGAGTTAGGGAGGCAGGAGTTGGGATGCAGGGCTGGGGCAAGGCAGCAATACTCAACCTCTTCCCAAGGTCCTGCTGGGTGGACCATGCTGAAGCTGGTAGCTGCTCCTGAAGGTTTTCCATGTCTCTGGCCGCTCTTTCCTCCCTCCCACCATTAGCAGACTCTCTCTCTTGCCAGCTCCATGCTATCCCCTCGCTGCCCCCCAGCCTCAACCTCACTGTGAAAGTCTCTACATGTAGTTATATAAATCCATAGGGGCAGCTGTCACGGCTGGCTGGGGGGGTGACAGCCCCGAGGTGACACTCACAGCGTGGCCAAAGGGGTTTTCCAGTGGGGTTTATGGGTTTTTCTTTCCTCGTAGCAGCGCCTGACCGAGGAGCTGCAGACCATGGAGAATGGCTACCATGACAACCCCACGCTGGAGGTGATGGAGACCTCCTCCGAAATGCAGGAGAAGAAGGTGAACCTCAACGGGGAGCTGGGGGACAGCTGGATCGTTCCTCTCGACACCCTCATGAAGGAGGACCTGGAGGAGGAGGAGGACACGCATTTATAGGGTGCAGAACACGATCAAGCAAAAAAACGACCACCACTCCCCCCAAAAAAAACCCTTAATTCTTCTACACACGCACACACACAGCTCCAAAACAAGGCAAAATCCCCTCCCAAAAAAAACCCCAGAAAATCCCTAAATGAATTAATCATGGCCCCTTGTGCCACCACGTGGTTGCAGGACGGAAGAGGAAGGGGCATGAGAAGACACCCCTGGGGCACATCAAGACAAGCCACTTTGGTGGCCACATCACTACAAGCATCCTCCACCCTCCACCCACCTACCACACCAGAACTGAACAGCCATGGGCAAACAGGGTGGCTTTGCCCCTGAAGAGCTGCTGGTGTCTCCTCTCATCCCACATCCGACCATGCCAACCGCGTCCTCCAGCTACCGGGCGACTGAAGAGAAATAAAGCAAAGAGGATGGGAGGGCGAGCAAATCCGACAGCAAACCAGCACCCAGAAACTACAGCTCCAACCCCCCCCTGTTTAGTCATCACGCTGCCCTCCCCAGCACCCAGGTATGGAGTGGAAAAATCTGGAAGAGCCTGTTCTTTTTGAACCCAGTTTCCATCCTTCCCCCAGAGACCGCCGGGTAAAAAGGCACAAGAGCCGCCTCACTGTGCCGTGGGCAGGCGGATGCATCCGGACCCAGCAGGATGGCAGGGATGCAGCAGCGCCAAGTGATGCTCGGCCCTGTCACCCAGGGCTGTGGAACAGAGCCTGCACCCACGTGGGGACCAAGAGAGGTGCAGCAGCTTCTCGTATTGCTGGGATGAGATAGGGAAGGAGAGGAAAAGGAGTCATTCCTTGAGTTCGTCCCTCTTGGGAAGGGTGTACAGATCAAGAGCGATGCCAGGCATGATGTTTGGGGTTTCATGGTGCAGGAGGCCATCTCTGGTGCTGCATTTCCTTACAGAAAGGTCAGTTGCCTTCCAGGAATTAATGCAGCAGCACCTCACAGCCTTCATCCATCCTGCAGGAGACCGTGGGTGATGTGCCCCACCATGGTTTGTGATTTTTCCTGCCTGAGCAGCAGAAGAGGTAAAGGAGCAGCAGCAGCATGGGCCAGGCAGCCTGGTGGCATTCAGGGTTTGCCACCAATACAGCCCTTGGTGTTTCCTCCTATTGAGGTTTATAAGCTCAGCCCAAGCTCTGAAGCTCTTCCTCCCAAGCCAGTAAAGTAACAGAGACCTGCAAAGCCACTTCCAGCCCAGCAGTGAGGCTGGGACTGAGCTCTGTCCTGCAGCCCTTGGTTTGTCATCCAGGTCTCCCTCTGCTGAAGTCTATACAGGGGAAAAGCAAACCATGGCTGGACTGAGGCTGTTCCTGGTTTTCTGCTCCCCATCACAGCTCCTGAGTGGCTCTGAAAGGGTGGGGAGAGTTTCACACCTTTGCACTGGTGCCGGTGAAGCAGCTCAGCCCTGGCAGAGTCAGGGATCTATCCTCCAGCACACGGAAAAGAGAAGAGAGGATCAGAAGGTCACCTGGGTGAGCACACCTCCCACCAGGAGGATGGTGGCTGTCCCAAGCCCCCTGCAAACCAGAGGAGCTGCAGAGAAGAGCAGTGTCCAAGCACAGCCCTCCCTCTCCCGTTTGCCATAAACTGTGCACTCACCACATGCACAACAAGGGAGGTTCCCTTCGGGCTGTGCCACCAAGTCAACACGATTGGGATCCGCTCCCATGGCTGCCCTGAATGGTGGGAAAAGCGGAGCCAAGCAATGGGAAGCTTGGAGAAATCAGGTCGAGTTTGGTCCTCGGGAGTACTCAGGAAGGAGAGGGCGGGGGTGATTCAGCCCCAGGACAGGCAGAAGACAAAAGAGGCTCTTCCCCCTTCTCTCCTGCACCGAAGGGCAGAGTCTGAAAGTGTTCAAAACCTTTCTATTTTTGTATGTAAATATTCCTGCTATTCATCAGCGATGTATCCTGCACACCTCACTTACCTGTGCACTGCACTACGGGGAAGTCCTTTTGGAGGGGAAATAAAATAAATACAGGAGAAAAAAAAAAAAAAGAAAGAAAAAAAGAAAGGAAAACCTAAAGGCCAGCCTGTTAGGGGATCAGAATTTGACACGAAGCAGGAAAACACCTCTCGCCCAGGTAACCCTGCGCCACGGCTTTGTCCCTGCGCAAGTTCAGCTCAGTAATGCGGTCACAGGGCTCAGAGGACCGGTCTGGGTATCCACAGCTGCTTCCACGAGTGTCTTGGCTTCCCAGTTGCCCTGAGACAGGAGTAGCAGGTCAGTGGCCTCACCTTTCTGTCCTTCCCAGAAAACAAACAGGGCAGCAGCGACTCCGTGGCCGCAGGGGCTGGTGATCCATGAGGACACCCCTGGAAGGGCATCTCCAGGCAGTCGGGCTTTGGCACATGCCTAAAGATTCCCCCTTCCCAGCAAAGAGATGCCAAAGTGCTTTAATGAATCAGGTCCAAAGACTTTCCAGGAGAACCCTACAAAGGCTTGAGATCAAGTAACCTTAAATCCTTCCGAGCAGAGACCAGTGAACTGCTCAGCAAGTGCTTATAGTGATTTATATTTGAATAGGAATTGTACATTTATTTATTTTTCCAGACACCATATTTTTAAACCACTAATATTTTATAGTAGATTTTCCTTCCCCTATTTAAAGAACTATTTCCACAGGAAAAGAAAACAGTACTCTTTTTTTATTTTTTTTTTTATTTTTTTTTTTTATGTTGAGAACATTCTTTTTTGGAAAACAAAACAAAACAAAAAAAAATCAGGTAGGAAATGCAGCGATGAGCATTTTTGGCCTTAACCCTTCCCTTTGTAGCTGTAGCCATAATTGTTAGACCAAAAATAATAAATAAAGGCATTTCCTCCCTCCCTTGCCCCTCCTCCCTTCCCCTCGCTCCTCTTCTCTCCTCCAACACAGCTTTAACATCCAACACACATTGTACAAAGAGATTATTGCTCTTACCTTTGGGAGAGAGTTTTACAAGCAGCTCAAAGGTCCTTGCAAGAGACTTTTCTATTTTCAGATTCACAAGGAACGTGTAAATACTTTAGGACCATTTTATCTCCCGCTCTCAGTGCCATGACCCAACTGATGAGGTTTAAACTGTGACTGTTGCCTACAGAGGACACACAGAAGTCATAATCCATAAGGGACTGGAGAAGGAAAACCTAATTCCCAAGGTGGCTACCTGTTGAACCTTGCACATATACTAGAGCTCTTATGTACTGTGTAGCAGCATCTCTCACGGGGACAGGAGTCTGATTTACACTGGAATTTACTGAGGAACTGGATTGTAGAGATTATTCTTGCATTTTCCTACAAATATATTTTGAAAGCATCATGTATTTCTGTCAATAAACATTCTTATGTAAAAGGCTCGTTTCTTGGCTGACTGAGAAGGGGGAGGGCAGGGCAGGGCATGTTCTCCAGAGCCACAGCTTTCTGCTCTGTAGTTACATGGGAGAACACTGGACCAACCAGCAAAACCAACCCAGGCCTTCACGGTAGCCAGCCATGGAAAAACTGGTAATTTTCCCATGCAAGAGGAAGTATGATAGTGGTGAGAAACTCAATTTATAAAACAGATGACTCAGAGGGGTGGGATGCTGGGTTGATGTGGGTGAGGGCAGCCCCACCACGGCCAGAGCACTTGTTTGAGCTGTTGGTGCCTTCAGGCTCACGGAGGGAAGGGAAAGGGAGCTCATCCTTATTTCTGCATTTCATCCCAGCTCACTCCTGGTCTGCAGCCTCTCCTCACTCTCAGGTCAGGCTGTGGAGGAGGGAATCAAACCTCACACCCGTAAGCCAGGAATGGCATCACTCGAGGGCAGCAGCAGCGTGGGCAGCTCATCTCTGTTCGCCTGCAAGTGCCCAAAATAAAACATTCTGTTCCAGGTTAAGTTTCTGCTCATGCAAAGAAGAAAAATAAAAAGGACTTTGGTTTAAGTCAAAATTAATTTTAAAAATCAGTGGTTTGCAGCAGCCTATGTTCTAACTCTGTGTTCCTCCTCAATAAAAGTTGTTGTAAATGTTAGGAACACACTGGATTTATGGGACAGTGACTGCTCACCAGTGGTGTCAGGGAACAGGGCCAGACATAATGCACCACTGGTTTCACAATTTGTCCACCACTACAAGACCTTCACAGACATTTTTCCCATTCTCAGAAGCGATGTGTGAACAAACAGACCTTAAATCAAGACCCTTGCTGGCATATACATTTTTATTAAGAAAAAAAATGAACAAAATACATTCTCTCCTTATGTACATTACATACAGCATAACTACATTTGTAGATATTCCTCGTGTCACTCATTCATTTATGTACAGCATGGGGCTCACACACCAACCCAGAAATCATCAGAGATGATTTATGCCAAGGAAGAAAATTAACACTCCGGGCTGAACAAAGATCATCCGTAAAGGAAAGGGTGGGTGGGATGGGGAATCACCAGAGTCCAGGAATGATTCCTGTAACCACCATGGGCTCAACACAGGACTAGTCAATATTTAACTTGCCTATTAAAACACATGAGCAGTTCACAGTGTTCATCACCCCACAGATGCTCCTTCCCAGCCCAGGGCTGTCCACACCTCTCAGCTCAGCTCTCCCGTGCTCAGGTGTCCGAGACAACAACTGCAGGACAGACACCAACGGGAATTCTGACAGACACCAGAGGCTGCAGGATTGCTGCAGAGAGGCAAATGCTTCAAGCTGGCTGCCAAAACAGAACAAAAATGGCCAAACTCTGGACAGGGGGTGGACACTCACACTTCCAGCACTACATAGGGATACCAGCTTTTGAGGATCACACACGGGTGCAGAGGACGAGCTAACGAACACTGAAGGTCCAGACAGACAAACCACCACACAGTACAGTGCTACCATCAGAGTAGAGGCAACAGCTCAGTGAGCAGCCAAAAAACCCTCCCCAGCCAGGTGATGCTGCCCAGCCAGCTCACTGCTGTTTGACCCCAAGCTTTCCACATCCTGTCTACGCTATCAGCTCACCAAAGAGGGATCATTTGAACAAAGCTCAGTACCGCCAAAATGAGACACAGCACATCTCAGCACATGAATGCACAAGATGCACACCACCACCAGCCCACAAGGATGGGAATGTCATCTCCAATTAACAGGGAATGAGCCCACAGACTTTGGTTCTCTGCCCCTCAGCAAAGTGGTCTGTGCAGTTCGGGGCCTCCAAGACTCCCATAAACACATTTGTTTTTGTAATTCAGCTCGTTTCTCTGGCTTATGGTCTCTCCACCGTCCCCTCATTTCCTGCTGTGGAGGAGGGTGTGCTGGAAAGAGAGCAGAAAATACGGCTACTACACAGCTACTATAGTAACAGCTACTAATAACAAGGGGCTTGTTTTCTTTTCCAATACCCAGCACAGCAGCTTCTGAAGTGAAAAGTGTTTCACACAGCTGAACATCAACGGGAGGGAGGGGAGGAGGGATAGGAATGATGAGGGAGAGATGAAGGCAATATTCCCTCCCTCCTGCAAGTTTGCATTCCCGGGGACCACAGCAGAAAAGAGAGGAAACCAAGTCAGCAACACAATAGTTTTCCATTTTTCCCCTGAGAGCTGAATTTTTTGTCAAAACTTCAAAATAAAAAATAAAATTAAAAAAAAAAAAATCACTTTTCAGCCTCAGAGTGGTTTCTTTAAGGAACAGACCCTGCTGCAGCACTTCTCTATTTAGTGAAACACTGATTAATTGATTGAATCCCTTGGTTACTAAGTCAGGATATTTAAAGTGTATTTTCCCATCACTGGGGAGAGAAACCTATCCATTGGTATTTGGGATGCGGAGATGACTGCAACCACTGGAGTCACTGTTGTGGTCTGGCCTCCCTCCCCCCACACACATTAATTAAAAAGCACATGATCTCCCTTCATCTCACTGGCAGCTTTCACCAGAAAGCTCAGAACATCTTTAGGTTTTAACAATCTCTGAAGGCAGCCAGAGCTGATGGTGCTGCACCACCTCTGGGCTACTGGAGCAGAGTTAAGCCCATCCCTGTGGAGAGAGTAAAATTTGCATGAGTCTCTCTGGTGTCCTTGGGGTGGAGGGGGCCCAGACTCGAGGTGAAGCTCCAGGACTCCAAGATCCTGGTACTGCATCACTTCCATTGGAAAAAGAGCCAGGGAATCAAGCTTACAGAAAAACAAAATCAGATGCAAACAGCAGAACTGCTTGTTAAAGAGTCTTCAGAGTCCTTCCACGAAGACAGAGCACATCTTGCACACCTACTCACATGAGCCACTGCTGTATTATCCCCAAGCATCTTTCTCTTCCCATTCCCTCTGCCCTGCTACGCTGCAGAACTAAACCAAACCCCCACCCCAATACCAGCTGCTTGACTCCACCAGTAAAAGACTTGGGGTGATGAAAGCAGGTGCAGGAACCTTGGACAACCTGAGGGTTGGTACCATCGACCTTTTCCTTCTGTTGAACAACTACCACCCTCTTGGGGCCAAGTAAAACAAACCCTGAGACAGGAGGGAAGGCTTCTGACAGCACTGAATGAGGGGTCATGGAGGGGCACAAGTAAATCATGATGCAGTGGGAAATCAGCTCCCACGCTTCCCTGTCCTTACCCAGGATGAAAAACATCCCTGGAAAGAACAATGTAGATCACAAGGATCCTCCCTGACTGTCTCAGAGGCAGCAGGAAGGAGTTTTGCAAAGGAAGCAACTGGAGCATGATGTGACATGGAGAAACTGCTTCCTCAATAACCACCAAGTGGTTCCAACCTCTAATTCTTCAGCTGGTATCTGTTAAACTCATGGAAGTCTGAAGGCATTCTGACAGCAGTGAAAAGCCACACAGGGAAAGAAAAGTCAGAATAAATGGGGAAATACCCAAAGAACCATGCTTTCACCATCCTGTCTGCTAGTGATAAGATTTTCCTTTCAAATTAATAGCAAACCAAAAAATCTAAGCAGATAGAGCCAGTTTTGAGCCATTCCCTCACATTCCTCTTTTCAGGAATGAACTGTGATGCCATGCTGCAGCTGGACAGTTGACTGATTTCTGACAGCACTCACAGTCTCCAGGTCATCAGTAAAAGCTGTGCTGACTTACAGCAAACAGCTGGAAGCCAGGACAACATATAGTTCTGTCTGCACTGAGTATAAATTAAGATTTCAGGGTACCCGGGTGATCCACTGACAGCAGCTCCAGCGAGTGGCTTGGAAGCAGAGCACTGAATTTGGGTCACAGCAAGTGCCTGGAGTTCACCCCTATCAAATCCTGTCCATGAAAGCAAAGGAGATAGCAGCAGTGTGCTACCTTCAGGATCTGTGGCTGGGGAAGATGCTGCCTTGCAGGTCTCCCCACCTCAGCCATACAGCTGGAATTACACCCAACCCACGCAAGCAGGTTCACATATATAACCAAAGCACACGTGGATAATCCCAAACTCCAGCCAGTTCTTTGACCTCTGCCAGGAATGCCGAAAGGATACCCGCTGGCATTCCCTGCGAGGCACTCCTGGGGGACTCTCCAACAGCAATAAGCAGGTCATTAACTGGCTTCCACTCCAAAACCACATTTGGATCCACTGCCTACAGACAAAAGCATCTGGAGTCAATTGATCCAAGCGCTGAGCCATGGGCTGTTATCATGGTTCCAGTACAGTAAACCTACTTTTTCCACTCCAACTTTTCATTATAATACAGGCTTTCAGTAAAACAGGGATTTTGCCTATAAGCCATTACCACAACTCGAATCATTGCCAGTATAACCTTTTCCATGACAGTCTCCCATTCCCACATGAGTTTTAGATACACTAACAAGCTTCTGACAGCACATTTACATTTCAACAGTATTTACAGCTTATATACTACTACAATCTAGACCAAGTCATATAGTTCTTAAACTCTCCTTTCACAAAATAAGACCCATTTCCAAATTATCACATGTACTTATTAAAATAGGCCAAGCTCAGAGTTTCTATAATCTTCCCCCCTAAATCAAAACACCAATAATTTTAATTTTTAACTGGGCCCACCTCTGTTTCTGGAATAAATACAGCTATAAAACAACACAAGCACTTCCAGAGACATAACATGAAACTGCTTTTACTGTCAGGACTTCACTTGACAATAGCCAAACATTCCTTAACTCCGAGCCAACTAATAAGCTAAAATTCAAAGCATTCACAGGGAACTCAAGGTTTCACAAGACATTTTTTCCACTTGTAAAAACGAAGGGACCAAATGAATTGTACCTAATGATTTTTTTGCCATTTTACCCAGAAGTGGCACAGAATTACTGCCTGCACAGGGGTGGAGGCTGCACAGAAGTAATTCAAACGAAAAGTTTCACTCGATGAGCTCTACAAAAGTATTTCTTGCTCAGTTCTGAAATACAGGAGGCAGCAGGAAAACTAATAATATTTGTGCTACTCTCCTGCATTCGAAACAAGCAGCACTAATGCTCATCTTCCTCACAGTAAGAGCAGCAAAACAAGTTTCAGGTGTTGCTCAGGGCACTGCTCTGAATCCATCACTCCCCAGCGCAGGTTGGCACAGCAGGGCCAGGTCAACGTACGACTCCCGTCACACAGAAAAACTCCCCTTGAAAAATCTGCACACGTCAGGAAAGTGATTCAGAAAACAGCTGTTCCCCAAAGCCCTATGGAAAACACTCTTCCAGACTCGTCACTCGGCTTTGGAAGGAGTCTCTTCCGGAAGAAGACACAGCTAGTGGAGACCCGGACACTCGTGGCTGCCAGGTGAAGGAAAACAGGGATGAAGCTGCGGCATTCCCCGGCCAGCAGCCCCCACACCTCTGCCACCCTCCTGCAAACAGGTGGGTCCAATTAATTTGCTTACTGACTCCTCAATCTTTAAACTTTAGTCATTAAATCACCAAATTTCCCGGCTAAATTGTTACAATCAACGACTAAAAAAGTTTCAGCAATTTCATTTAACCCCGTCACTCCAATTCACAAAGGGAAGCTTTTCTATGCTCTTCAGGAAGATTCCCTCTTTCACTCTAGTTGCCACTGCACAAGGCAATACCTTAGAAAAGCTTTTCCAATTGGGTGTTCCCAGACTGATTTTCCAAATCTAGAGTAAGATTCTGCTGACTGATGTTCTGGTAGGAAGCTTCAGCCTGATCCCTGAACTAGGTAGGCCGTTCCTGTGTGCACACAGAGCCATCCTGGGCAAACAAAAACCAAATTCCAGGTGTTTATTCACACAACTGGATCTGACCACCTTTACTACACATCCAAGGAAAGGGCAAACTGAACTTTTCCACAACAAAGTTCTCCTTCCTCGTTCTACTCAGTGAAAGAAAGAGATGGTAAGAACAAACAGATCGTAAATATCTTTAAAAGAGACAGAAGATAAAAACCACCATTAATTTCAGTGAACACTTTGCATCACCCTTCAGGCCTCCCTGGGATCAATATTAATCAATGGGATCCTCAAAAAAAATATGGCCAGAAGGTGGCTAAGGTCTCCTAACTTCTATCAACATCTAAGAAGGTCCTGCTGCCACATGAAAACGTTCTGGGTTACGCTGTAAGAGCAGCACTTGCTTGGAGAGGTCATTTTGGGAGAACACTTAAGAACTTCTACCTCGTGACTACTTTGAGGGGTTGTGGTAAAACAAACATTAACAAACTCAATTCCACCTAATCCAAGTGACCAAACAAATCAGTTCTGTAGGGCCTTATTTCTCTAAGAAAATGAGAATAGGAACAATATAAAGAATAATTTCCTGTTTTCCAAAGAGACGATCTACTGAATGATACCGTAAGGGCCACTGTCAATGAAGAACCAAACTCACAGATCTCAAAGGATATTAAAAAAGCTAAAACAGGACTGAAGTCTGGATGTTTGTATCACGTTTATCCCACCCTGACTTCCTCCAGCTTTAAAAGACCTACCAGAACCTTGCAACTTTGGCTTTAAAGACCCCAGTCCTCGTGAATGAGTCCCTCTCTGACAAGGAACGCCGCCTTCCTCTGCAATACCTTATTTACAGGTTAACACAGAATTTACAGATAGAACTATTGTAGTGCAAAGATTACGTGGTGTCAAGTTCATACACAAAGTCACCTTACAACCTAAGGTAGAGGCAAATAGGGTATGTTTGTCTTGCCTAAGCTAAAAAGCAGCCTCAGACACAGCCTGCAAGCAGTGATGGTGAGGTTCGAAGGCTTCTCACGCACAGCTTGTGTGTTTATAAACCTGGCATGCACTGGGCTGTGAAACACTTTCAGGTGGCTGTTTTCAGACCCAGTGGGTTTCTTTTCTGTTTGTACTTCGGGATTTCTGTAATGAGCACGTCTAATGCTTTCCTGGAATATCACCAGTACCTTTAAAGATCTGCACGTAATTAAATCCAAACTCTCGGTGTTGCTGCCTGACAATAACTGGCTCATTTTGAAAGGAAACTTGTACTTCACTGCTCAAGAATTTTTGATTAGATTTTAAAATCAGGTAGTGCAGCACACACTAATGCAAAAAAAATCATTTAGTTTTGACTCCTAGCTTTAAGGACACGGGAGAAGGAAAGACCCTTGGCAAAGCCACAAGAAGCCTCTTCCCTTTGGATTAACCTCTCTGGCCACACGGTGCCTCTGCTGCTCAACAAATAACTCTGAGGCTGAGCAAATATTTTCTGCTGGTTAATCACCAGCTGCCATCCATGAACTGCACTGGTGTGAGCCCATGTCGATCCGCCCGGGATAAAGGCAGGTCAATATTTGATCATCCTGAAGGGCCCTCGTTAGCTGGGACTGTCAGTCCTGCAGGAGCAACTCGGACAAGCCATCGACTCACACGGTGCTACAAAACACAGAGCCAAGGCTGCCAGGCTTCCCAGGCACCCCCACGCAGAGGACAATGAGTTTGGATCGAATTTCTGGGACACAAATCAGACCTGACACCATGCAGTGCTCACCACCAACGCCATTCACAGCTTTTGGCAGTCCTAAACTTCTCCTGTCTGCTCCAGCTAGGTCTATCTTTTGGCCTCACACATGGTCATCCAAGGTGGACACACATAAAAATTTATGAAGAGCCTGGCTGATTAGAGAACTGTCACAAAGAGCATTTAATATCCGACTGAAGCTGGAGGACACACAGGCAATGAGATCAAGTGATAAGGGAGCACAGCAGCACTCAAATTTTACGTACTAGAGGGCTGCAGCATTTTGGCTGGTTGCATTAGAAGTGATCAGTTCAACCTCAATGGAAACAACACGTCAGCTGGAATATTCCTCTGTTATCTACATTTGCACTGTATAAACTCTAATTAGTTAACAAAGCCTCAGCACAGGTAGCACATCATGAAGCCCAGCGGTAACATAAAACTTTCCACATCACTGGGATAAAAACCTGCCACGTTCCAAAGAAATGATTTCATCAGATTTTCATTTCCTTCACTGAGTGGAGTCTTCCCCAGACATGTGATTTGCCATCCACTGAAGTGTACAATGTCTGAACAGTCTCAAGTGACAGGTTAAAAACACCGCATTTTTACAGTCCTCGCTGAAGACAAGCAAAGCCCGGCCTCTGACATATTGTTCCTTTCTAAGTGATTAAACATTAGTATGAGGTTTTTTTTAATTTATTTCTAACGTAGCAGGACTACAAAAGTCACACAAAGAACATGATAAAGAGGCAATACAATGCAATCAAAGCAAGCAGACACTCGAGCTCTGAAAAAGACACTTGACCAACTCTTTATTTCAAGAGTCCATCTTTGCAACACAAAGGATTTTCCATCAAGTTCAACAGGGGCCACGAGGCCTCAGCGGGTGCAGCAACGATACCCAGCTGGCATGAACACTGCTGGACATAAAGCTTTGCAGTCTCATATAAATATTTACATCTGCCAGTGTGTACTGAACGCTCACTGACACCAAATGCACAGTTTCTAGAGCTGGGTATGCGTGTCCTTCATTCCACTTCACAGTGCAGCACCAAGCCCTTACGGTGTTTATAAAGAAGGCTTTCAGCGAGGAGGAAGAATACATTTTCTATACATATGCATCAGCTGGCTTCCAAAGAGATTTATGCTAGGAAGGCCTCCCTCACATTCAGATCTAGGTCTAAAATGCGCTGACAAGTGAGTGAGCTGCACTACACGGGAAGGAGACAAGCTGCCGGGAGCAACGCTCTGCACAGGGACACACGGACAAACGCACACAGAAGCACATGGAAACGAAGACAATCTGCTTCAGAAATCCTACACCCAACCCGGGGTCAGGTTGCAGAGGTTGTTGTTGGGAGGGGGGGTGTGGTGGAAGACCCAGTTCTGCCGGGCTCGCCGAGGACCCCTGTGGTTTCCCAGTGGAAGAGCACGGCAGCAGAGAGAGCGATCCCTGAAAAGGGGCCCGTGCGGCTGACGGCTGCTCTCCCGCTTTCCAGCGGTTTCTCTGAGGTTCCCACTTGCCTGCCAAGCTTAAGTGGAAGGCTCCAGAGAACAGAAGAGAGGGATGTAGGTATTCAGTTTAGATCGAGTCCCAGATGCAGTTAGACACGACTGTCAGCTCGATTGTGGGGTGAGGAGACAGACGCTTTGTAACACGCGCTCGCCTCCCCATGACACAAGATTACAAGACTCAAGACATAAATTACTTTTACCTCAACGTGTGCCAGTGTCCTGCCAGCAAGTTATTCAGCTGCTGAGGATGGAGTTGTAGCATAAAGCAATATATCATGACAAGATACAGATGAGGAAAGAAAAACTTCTCCCCCCTCTTCCTCAGGAAACCCAAAATAAAACCCACCATCTTTAATCCCAGACAACTCACAAATCTCAATTTTCCCCCACAGGCAAAAAGATCACTACATGACTGGGTTTTATTTCTTTTTTTTCTTTTCCCCCCACCTTTTCATCTTACATTTGCTAACTCAAAATCCAAAGTCAGAAAAAATATATATATTTAGTCAGAAGTACGTCAGTTACATTTTATTAACCTACTCCAAGGGAAAAGCTCGAGGGATTCACCATACAAGTATAAAACCCCTTTCAAACACCTAGGGGTTACTATATTAACTTCATCCCAGCAGTCAATCAATGCAGTAAAAAAATTAAAATACTGAAAATGGATGCTTTTTTCCTCTGCCACGTGTCCAGTGGTTGCTCCGTTACAGTGTGATGAGGTCCACCAGGTTGCCTTTAGGAGGGGTCATGTTGTCTGGAAAGAAGTTGACTAGTGTGTCAAACAGCTGAGTTCTCTGGGCATACGTGTGGTCAACGTCTGAAAATCCTGGGGAAGGAAGAAACAGGGAAATTGAGTCAGTTCTCACTATTCTAAACGCTCCGTGGAACAGGCTAGTTGTCCACTTGGGATCGATGTTAACAGTTTGCTACTTCTGCCTCCACTAACAAGGCTGCCAGCCCTCCACCCCACTGCTGTGTGCACAGACACACAGAGATCACCTCACCCCAAGCCAGCACTGCAATCAAAATGCCATAAAAAGTAATAAGCAAATGCCTGTCAAGCTCATTGACAGCCCTGAAGAAACAGTGGAAGAAGGAGTTCTCAGGGGGGGCTGCTCTGATGTCCCAGAAAACAAAATCTGTGTAGCTATTTTTATTTGGTGCCTCATTTCTTCTGTCCTCGGGCCTTCCTCATTATCTTCACTGCCATAACCAGAACAGCTCCTCGGATTGCTTGGAGTTCTCCT
Organism: Myiotriccus ornatus; assembly: GCA_036023395.1. NCBI lineage: Eukaryota > Metazoa > Chordata > Aves > Passeriformes > Tyrannidae > Myiotriccus > Myiotriccus ornatus. The sequence continues at coordinate 2,240,424 of JAYRBT010000042.1, forward strand.
TGAGACAAGCCCTGCTGATGGGTAGGAGTCTCAAGTCAGGTATTTACTCACTGGAGTTGCACGGGGGACCTTGGCTGCATCGTGGCACAAGGGAGCTTTGCAAACTGGGTTTCTGAAGTGGTGCCTCCCAATAGGGGAGGGTTTGGTCTGCATTGTTTATCCAAATCATCACACTTAAACCATCAGCAGCAAGAACAACAGGGCAGGCACACAATGATTTCCTCCGCTTTGTGTTACTTCCATCGCTGGTATCTCCAAGGAATGCTTTCTAATTCAGTGAACTCACTCTTCAGTTAATCAAAGTCAACCAAGTTAATCAAATCAAGGAGGGCTGGGGATTTTTTATTTTAGAAGCACTGCTTGACATGTGTATCCTATCTCTAAAGCCAAACTCTGGATAAAAGCACTGAACTGATTCAACAACTAATTCATCTTCTACCACACTTAAAACCAGGGACAGGTTTTGAGGGTGGTGAATGAGTGGCACAGGTTGCCCAGAGAAATTATGGCTGCCCCATCCCTGGGAGTGTTCAAGGCCAGACTGGACAGGGCTTGGAGCAACCTGGTCTAGTGGAAGGCGTCCTTGCCTGTGGCAGGGGTCTGGAATGAGATGAACTTTAAAGTCCCTTCCAACCCAAACCACTCCGTGACTCTACAAAAAAATCCAACTTTTCTGAAACATCTGTTTGCTTTCTTTAAAAACAAAATTAATTTCACAGGATCAACTAGATGTCTTCCAAACCACGCCAGCTCAGCAGAGCTTCCTCATCCAGCAGGGCAGACAGTGCAGTGGGCTTTTTCCTTCCCTCAGTTCCTTAGGTTGGGAATTCTGCCTCCATAAAAAAAACTGAAGTCGTCCAAACTCTTAGAGAGAGCTCAGCAATGTGAGGACAAGACAGCACCACAAGGATGTAAGCTGTGCCTACAGCCTTCCTGTAGCCCTCCCAGGATTAATCTCTGAGCTCTGTAAAAGAGTTAAATGGACAGAGCAGCAAAACAAATCATGGCTTTGGCTCAGCCCTCCTGTTTCCAGCCCTTCACGCCACTGTTTTCTTCGCTCTTGACATTCTGCCCAAAGAACTCATTCTGCAAAGAACAGGGCGAACTAAACTACTCCAGGAAGTGCAGTTATCACAGCAAACAGAGCTGCAGCCATGCTGTGAGATTCCAAAGTGACATGACAGGAGGTGCTTTATTCTGACCAAAGCTTCTGTTTACTTGGGTAACAGCGAAGGATCAGATGTATTAAGACACACAAAATGATCCCAGGAGGCACTGGTTTAAAACCACTGATGTTGACAGATGTTTTAAATATGGGCTTGAGGCACTGGACACTGGTCATTATAAATAACCTCTCAAATGTCTGGGTAGCGGCACTTTGCATATTCAAAATGAAAAAGGGCCTACAATGTACATAGGAACTACAATATTTGATATAAAAACCAGTAGAAACTAACAGCAATTATCAAATGGAACATCATGTAATTCCTCTGACACACAATACTCACCAAGAGTCGTGAAATCCGAGCCAGACTTAAATAATGCTGAGGCAAGAAGCTGAAACTGCAGAAGAGGTGAAGGGAGAAAGAAAGAAAAAAGTGTTATTAACCACACAGGAAAAAAACCCAAAAGGTTCACAGAAGTCCAAGTGGCTTTAAAGTTGCTGTGTTCTCTCTGCACAGCACTCAGAACTGCTGTGCCATCCACACGAGTAAGAGCAGCAGGCACTTTCATATGAGCAATACAATTTGTCACCTTGGCACAAGTCGGGTGGTTTTTCCTAGAATTAGAGCAGTGTTGATGCAATGAAAGGTACTTGACTGAGAGCTCTAAAAATCTCCTTTTTTTTTTTTTTTTACATATAATTATTTGCCTCTTTGGCAGGTATCACAGAGCAGAAGGAAGAGTCTCTTTCACGCAGTAACATTCCCAGGGATTAACATGGTAGAGGCTCAGCAGGCAGGGATTAGATAGCACAAAAACAGGGAAACTGCTGGAGTGCAGCATGAATTTCTTGAACACACAAAAACCTCTGCCCAGAGAAGTTCTGGATGTTCCATCCCTGGGAAGTGTTCAAGGCCAGGTTGGATGGGGCCCTGAGCAACCTGATCTAGTGGGTGGCATCCCTGTCCATGGCAAGGGGTTGGAATTGGATGGTCTTTAAGGTCCCTTCCAACACAAACCATTCCATGTTTCTAATGGTATCAACCTTTCTGAACTGCAAGAGAAGCTGGTATCAGAATCTTAAGGCAGCATCCCTTTAATTAATAATAAAACTTCTTTGGGAACATCAGAGTCACGAGTGCAAACGTTTTAAGTAACACATTCATGGTTTTCTTCTCCCTTAATATCTCACTGATGGACAGTGACCAGCGTCTTCCTCTGCCCCAGCTGCTGTTCTCAGTCACCCACAGAGCAGCAAAGCTTAGTGCTTTGCCATGTTCCTGTAAGGAACGAGCTGATTTCTTAAAGGCTTGGAATCTTGTGTCTCCTGCGTGTCTTTTCAGCACACAGCCCAAAGGAGAGAAGAGGGGGGAAGAACCAGGATAAATACGTTCAGGGAAGGAGTGGAAAGAACAGCCAGGAATTACAGATCCACCGGTTTCATTTCAATTTCAAGAAAAAATGGGAACACAGACAATTTGAAGGCATGAAAGAGTGGAGAAGGCTCAGGATGAGTAGCAGCCAATGTGAGTTTGGCAACAACAAATTGTATCACATCAATCTGATTTCTTTTATGAGGCAGCAGGTCCTACGGATGGGACTTGGCAATGGACATTGTCCATTCTGACTTTCATAGGAATTCTGAGGGTTTTATGTGATATTTAAAGGCAAATTATCAAGGCATCACGCAGATTTAGCCAACGGGGAAAGGCAAACAGGTCAAATAACTTTTCTGTGGGTGGCCATCAGTGGTTTGACATGAAAATGGAGCCATGAATCAGGAGTGATTCATGTGTGCCCTGGGGTCAGCACCATCCTGGGTTTTCAGTCACAACCTGCTTGGCAGGACAGGGCAGGATCACCAAGCCCACAGGCCTTAGACCATGCTCAGACAGACTGACAGCATGGAGCAGACAGCTTTCCCACTGTTTTTCCACTAAATCCAGCTTAAAATGATGGATCAAGGTGCATTTCATTAGGGCCAAGCGCAAATCAACACAAATCAGTGATACAAAAACAGGTGCAGAGGCTCTGAGAAAATACACTTAGGAGTTAGATCAACGTCATCCTATTGTAAAACTGGCAAATGCACAGAAAGTGCACAAAGAAGGAGCAGGATCTTCAAATAAATCAAATATTCCTGCTGCTATCAAGGCTTGTAAGTCTCCTCTACAATAAGGCACCCACTTTGGGGTGCTTTCTATCAATTAGCAACATAGGAGAAAAGCACTAAAAAAAAAAAGAAAATTTAGTGGTCTGAAAACCGAGTTCTATGAAGAAAGTTCAAAGGAGCCCCCACAGAACAATGACCAGGGAGGAATCTGCCAAAAGTCACAAATGCAGAAAGCTGCTACAAGTAGTAAATCTACAACTAAGTGCAAGAAGCCACAAAAACACATCAGCAACATCAGTTTCAACGTGGCATCAAGGGCAAAAACAATCTAAAGTAAGGACTGTGGTGTGCTGGAGTGAGTTTGCATCTTTTGGAGAGGGTGTCCTGGGAAGGTGTAAGAACAGGTCAGAAAGATATAGGACTGACAAACTCCAGAAGAGGGGGGAGAGGGTGATTAAGCTTCCTCTTGAGTGTGAGGCCTGGTCATCTCAAATCACGAGTGACTGCAACACTCCACGTGTATTTCCCTGCAAGCTTAATTTCCCAGAGCTGCTTGGCTTCCAATCAGCAACGTCCTCAAACAGCTGCCCAGCAGAAATAGCTCCAGAAGTTCCAATAAAACCCGTGGCTAAATCCGTGCTGCTTCTGAGAGCAAATGCCATGTCCTGGCCACCCTTCCCTCCCACACAATTGCCTCAGGGACCTGCTGCCAAGGTGGATGCCACGTGATTCCAGAGGTTCCCTTTCCTCCCACAGCAATGCCAGCAGCCTTCCCGCTGGGAGCAGAAAGCCAAACTCCAGGCTGGGGCTCATGTGCCCAACTAAGAGACCATATAACCAGGATCCAACTTGTAATTTGCTGAACTGAGACTAAAAATCCACTGAGAAGACCTTATGCCAACTATTCCAGCCTCATCTGCACCAGGCAGGATGGATTTTCATGGCTACGAGTTTCTTCCCCATAAAGCTGGAAAGAAGTATCTTGTTTCCTTTTTCACTGATGACACTGCACTTCAGTTAACCTTGAGGGCTGTTGTTTGTTTGGTTTGAAATTAAGTTTATGTATCAGCTCGCATTTAAAAAGCACTTTCTGACAGAGAAGTCAAGCACATGAGTTAAGAACATCAGTTACAGACAGTGCTAAGCCTAAATTGGTTCACTCTGCATTTGCATTATAATCCCAGTTTAACCCTACAATGTTCTCCCAAAGGCTACCTTTTTTCCCAATGCATAGGATGGTTACTGCTTACTCAAGACCACTCCTTCAGTTTTCTTATATTAATTGTTATTGTACCAGACAGCATTTCAAAGTCTCATTAATTCTGGGTCCCCTCTTTGAAACTAACAGAATCTGATTTTTCAAAATAATGTTATGCAACAACTTCTGAATTCACAAAAAAGCAAAGCCCTCAAGCAAATCACACCTGAGGTCTCTCCCATCAGGCACCAGAATGAAACACCCAGTTAATGACCAGCTAGAAAAACAATTTGCTTAACATCACATGGCAACTCTGCTACAGACGAAAGACCAGAATTCAATTATCCAGCAGAAGCATCCAACTGCTTTAATCGCACACAGCCCATTTTCTTCTGTCAATCCCTCTGGCTCACTGGCTTCACCCATTCCAAATTAAGCCTGCACTCAAAAGACAAGTTTCCTTTGTCATACAATTAACTTCTCCATGAGATCCAACCCACCTTCTGAACTGAGCAGGGGTCCCTTGGAGAAAACTAGATCTGGTGAACTAAAATAAGGCTGTATTAGTTATATCTATTTTTGTATATATGCTGCACAACTCGGCCTTGGCAGCACTGAAATGGTTAAGGGGGGAATGAGTGACTCCTGTTTGGGATAGCTGGCAGGTTGTTTGAATCAGACATAATTCCTTCTCCCCCTCCATAAGGTGAGCACTCAGATCACAGTGCAAACCTCAGCTCTGCCCAGTTCTCTGGGGCTGGTGACTCTCAGCACAGGCTCAAAGAGGCAATAAGAGGCTCAAACTCTTTGAGAATGGAGTCGTCACTGAAATTGGGAAGGCTGAACTCTGTTTTTCTAAAGGCTCCTTGGCTCCAAAGCCTCTCCTGCAGCACTCAGGCTCTGAGGCTTTACAAAGAATCACAGCAGGACATGAAGAAGAGAAACACGCTTTTCTTAGCTCCTTCCTAGAACTATTTTTCCCATTTGGGCTTGAATTTTCCCAGAAATATCAGTCTAATGCAGACTCAAACAATACTTTCAGAGCCCGCTGGCTTTATCTGTCAAATTTATTAAAGACTAGATTTTAAGAATGGAAAGTATGAAGCAGCCTTGAACAGGGGCCTCCAGCCTGGGTCTACAAGCAAGTCAAGCCTCAAATTGGCCTCCAGGTCCTTGCTCTTTCTCCTGCCATGCTCCAAGAAAAACATACTGCAAGTTTTCCTTGTGCTTGGTATCTGTTTTACAACAATCATGGGATTGAGCTTTGTCAGTCGCTGAATCTCCATGTACAAAGTCATCTTTTGCTCTCCTTTACTTGGAAAGCACTGGACATTTTTTTGTATCATCCTGATTTCTAATGTCGCCCATTTAAGAGCAGCAAAGTTCTGGGTATGACTCCTGCAGTGTTCAAGGAACAACATTTTAGCTTGGTACACGATCTACTGATGTTTCTGTGATTTAACAGAACCCGTTTTTCCATAAGTACACAACTTGGAATTCAACTTGATGTTTATTCTGACCATCCTTTTCTCTTTAAAAGCCTACAGCTGTAAACTATCACCAAAATCTGTGTGAGAAAGAAGAACACCCATGCCACCAGAAATTTTTACACCAACAAATGACACTTTTATACAACTTTAATCTCTTAAATCACAGACAAAATTCCACATGCTCTGGGGATCTACCATCTACATACAGTGTCAGGGCTATTAATCCACAGTCAGCGAACAAGATTTACTGATCAGAAAACCCTGAACTCACTAAAGGGGTTTAGGTGATTTCAAGCAGAATGACAGTGAAAGAGAACTGGATCTGCATTTGTGGGTAGAGCAGTTGCTGACACACAGCCTGTGGCTACTAAAACAGGCACCTCTGCAATACTTGTTACTTGCAGGCATCTACTTCACTTCAGAATAATAAAAAAAGTGAAATGAAAATATAATCCTATTAGCATCCCTAAAATTCACAGCAATGGAATGAAAATCTGGGGGTATGTTCCTACCATCAGTCATTCATGCTACTTTAAACAAAATTGGTTACTAACGCCAAAGTAAGTTTCAAGAACAGTCTGTTTGTTTTCCTTGGCATCCAACTCCAAACAGCTGAACAGACTTGTCTAACTAAGTTAGAAGGAATTACTCCTATTACAAAGCAAGCAAACCTCACCACAAGGGGAAACTCTGTTTGTAATGGTATATAACACCACCCACACCTCAGTCCAGACAACATGAAGGTCTGGTCTCCAGAACTATTGCACAGGGTTGGGGATAAAACTATTCAGCTTGGTCCTTCCCAAATTTAACAGATCCCCAAGGAAGAGGGAAAAGGGGCAGGAATTGCTTCCCTAAAGATCTGGCACACTAAGAATCCTTACAGCCTTCCATGGCTGCAGCCAGCACGGAGCACATCAATCACCTTTGATATGAACTAAGACAATCTCAACTACAAATAAAGGCAGAGCATGGAGGTGTCTCGGCTGAGAGACACAGGCAAACCGGTGCTTGAAATTCGATATGGAATCCAAAAAGCCTGCGTCAGTCCTTTGGAAAGCACAAGAGAGCTGTTTGAAGATGCAATGCCAGAGCAAAAAGCCAACTCGATGTGATAACCGGAAGGTAAATTGACGTCAACTGGAAATACATCCAGTCAGTACCAGCCCAGCAACTGGCTCAGGGCCACAGCCCTGCCAGCTCTGTTCCAGGGTAAAAAAAAGCTTTGGAAGTAAAACCTTTACGACCAGCAATATTAAGAATAAAAAAAAATAAAACCCAAACAACAACAACAACAAAAACGTGTCCCAAAAACCGTTAAATGATTTTTGGAGGTCACTGGAATAGAAGCTTCAGTTCTGCTGAATGGTTTGTGTCGATCTGTGGGACCAGCAGGACAGACAGAAGCTATTGGATTTTCTGTGGATCAGACATTAGGCCTGCAGAGAAAAGAATCCACAATATATTCACTCAGCTGGACTGAGCTATCTAAGCTCATATGCTGGATCATTGGTGTCCAGAGCACCAGGGTGCTCTCTGAAAACGGCTAAATCTTTTTCAAACATTTTATTCTGTTTCTACCTTGTAAGATAAAGCTGTTAGATTCCCCCAAAATCTCCAAGGAGTCCGTGCAGGCAGGTGAATTCTTCATTCTTACAAGTTGGACAGGTTAAGCACTATGCATTGTACTGGGAGAATGGAATGTAGAATATTAAAAGGCTTTCCTGTGCCCAATGTGCAGCGTCCACAGCAGCTCCTTCGGTCCGTGGGTGACAAGAGGCAGCAGGAACGAGGAGAGGAGCTTGCTGATCACACCACAGAGGTTTTCTTTCAGGGAATAAAAAGGCCTAGCCAGCCATGAGATATAAGATCTCTTCAGGAGTAACTGGCCAAAGAGAGACAGGCCACCAGCAACACAGGAGTGACATGGAGAAAAAGGGAGATCAGAGAACACAGGACAGGGTCTTACAGGAGTGGGAGGGAGCAGAAGGAGGGAAAGAGCATCAGAATGGGGGTTTGGACATTGTGGGTTAGTACAGGTTCAAACAGGAAGAAGAAACCTCAAATCCTGTGTCCAGTTCTGGGCCCCTCACAATAAGAATGACATTTGGGCTGGAGCATGTCCAGAAAAGGGAGCGGAGGTGGGAAAGAGTCTGGAGCACAAGTCTGATGAGCAGCAGCTGAGGGAGCTGAGGGGGCTCAGCCTGGAGAAAAGGAGGCTCAGGAGGGACCTTCTGGCTCTGCAACTCCCCGACACAAGGGGGGAGCCGGGTGGGGGTTGGTCTCTTCTCTCAAATAAGGAGAACCAGGCTAAGAGGAAATGGCCTCAAGTTAAGATTGGATATGAGGAAAAAGTTCACCAGAAGGGTTGTCAAGCATTGGCACAGCTGGCCAGGGCAGTGGTGAATTTAAAGGGATTTAAAGGATATGTAGATGTGGTACTTGGGGACATGGTTTAGTGGTGGTCTTGGCTAATGGTGCCGGGTTAATGATTTGACTTGATCTTAGAGGGCTTTTCCAACTTCAAGGATTCCATGAAAGTGCTACTATACTGGTACAAGACAGTGACTAACTGGGGAAAAATAAAAATACCTCCTTTTTCTACCTTAAGAACAGCACAATCATCTGTTGCCTTTCCTATGCTAGAAATGACTACAAAGTATGTGAAACAACCTGATATGGGACAATTTAAATTAGAAACCATCTGACAGAACATACAGACATATTGGATCAGATGGTTATAAAGGCTGACCAGAATTTTTGACAAATGTGATCAGTTCCAAGATCCTGATAAGGATACACATTTTTTTTTGTAATTCTAACCCTAAATTCTATACTGTGCACACAGAAGCAGCATTTTCTCCCCCAAAAGCATTCAGTGTCTGTATAATCTTTTCTTCATCTAAAGTAGCAGGTTAAAACCACCAGATTAAGTGATTTAATCCAGGAACTCGGCATGGAGTAGAAATGCCCATTCTCCTATCACGATTTTATAAAAGGAGCTGCTGAATGACTTCCAAAGTCCTTAAGGGAAGAAGACAGTAAGAACCATGGAGTTTTCCCCATCCCCCCCACGGGAGCTGAACGATGGCACATCTTTCCACATGGAAATTAATGACGAAGTCAAATCAATCACTTTATCTGTCACTTCTCACTATTTCTTTAATCTGTTTGGTAAAGTGACACGTACTGCGGTGCTGGAATCAAAACAGGAAATGGGAACAAATTCCTGGAATAAATAAAAGAACATGCCTACTGGATAATATTCAAAAGGCAGAGGAAATAAGATTTTAAGGGTAGCAAGCAATGTATATATACAAATTACTTCCAGAAATACTGATCATCTCAGGAAAAACCTCTTTCCCCCTCCCAGGAGCTGCTGAATATTGACAAGCCAAAAGGCAGCATGAATAAGTTTCTCCTCATTTTCTACCAGACAACCAACTGTACACTTGTGACATTTCAGAGAGTTTACATTTCAATTAAAGCTCCCAAAATACACACCAGTATGCTGGAATTAAAACAGAGGTCTACTCTTCACCCTCAGGAGAACAAAAGCTATTTTATCTGGACCTGAAGTTAAATGACTCTTTCTAAAGCAGGGTGAACTTTAGCGGGGAGAAATATGTGGTTGGACACCTGTAGAGCTTTTATAAACTGAATAAAAACAAGGTTTAAGAGGCTCAAAATTTCTACTGAGAACTGTTTAAATTTTTTTAAGACAAGGATTTGTTGAGCCCTTACCTCTTTTGTCTCCTCGGGGTCCGAGTGATCCACGGTCACATACAAGTCATTCTGCAGGTACTTCAGTGCACTAAGAGGGTCAGTCTGAGCTTTTTCTTCAAACCTGAAGAGACAGAAAACTTGAGCACAGGCATTTCCTTCAGGACTAAGTAACCAGTTCTACAAAGAGCAAAACCCATCTATCAAAACCAGCATTTCCAAAGAAAACCATGTTAGTGGCAGCTCAGCCTGTATTTGGGGGAATACAGACTGAAACGTGGAGGATTTTTTTGGGGGTGTAAAGAACTTACAAGAGCAAAGCATCACACTCTTACTAAAAATATTCAAAAGCATATGTACAGCAAGTTCTTAATGCACATACATAAAACAGTCAAGTTTGTTTGGTTTGTAAGGTGTGAGTAGCACCTCACGTGAGCAGAACAGTTCAAACACAGGAAAGTCTTGAGCACTTGAGGGATATCAAGATCCCACCTCTGGGAAGAGCACAGGTAACTAAAAATCCTGTTCACCACCACCATTACTTCCTCATTGTCTTTTAACAAACAGAAACTGTAACTTCTGTGAATTCCCTGAAGAGGTTCATAGATCCCTGAGAAAATGATTCTGGGCTGACCATCCTCAGTGAGCAGAGCTACGCCCCTGCAGCACTGATTGGGTGCATAAGCCTAGAAAGGATGAGGTTTAAAATTATCTTTTCCCTTCTATCACCTATCCACCCAGTGCAGCATCACACTGTCATCTCATATTGCTTGTTTGTTTTTTTTTTTATTTGGGTTATTTACTTGGCTATTTATATCACAGTGGACACGTGTAGCCCAAATTTTGAATTTGGCTAAAGATGCAACTCCAGCCAAGCACCATCACACCTTGGCTGGTCAGGATTGGCTCCCTCACCGGGAACCCAAAAAGAGGAGCATGGTGCATAAACCCCAAATTTCTGCCAGACAATGCACAGCAACACTTCCTTTGAGTGCCATTTAAGCAAGAGAAAACAAATAATCCAGAGCTGTCCCTGGAGGCTGCACAGCTGCATTTCCATACCACCACATCTGGGTTTAATAAACCTCCCAGATAACTGGTCAAGGACTTTATTAATTTTTGTAGGTATTCACATCTACTGTGTAGCTGATCTTAAAAGGCCCCAGCCAGCCACAGTGGTTGTGAGTTGAGTGCAGAAATTGTCTTGCAGCCACAGAGGTAAATACCATCAGGAAAACCTGACCTCCCAGCTCTTGGCAGCACCTGATAACAAAGTATTCTCCCCAGGAATGCAGGCAGAGCTATTTATTGGCTTCAAATAATTTGCTGGGTCTTGAAAGGCTTGTTTTTTGCTGCAATTTCTCGACTAAGGCAACACCCTAAGCTTGATTTTGAAAAGCCGTTGCCCTAAATAGCAAATATAAGGCAGCTCTGAAGCATCCAGAGTGCAGGAAGCATTGCTGTGTAGCTGAATTCTGCCTAAGTGAGCTCTTTCAGGAGCTTCTGAATGAGAAACTCTGATGACCTCACCACATTTGAGCCTCAGATGTGCAAAGGCATCCAGCCCCCAGACTTCATTAGCATCCTTGTGAGCTGTTACTATCTCCTAGCACAGTGTTTCCAAAACATACTCCATTTCCCTGGGAGGTGACAGCACCAAAACACATGTTGATGAGCAGCAGAGTGAAAAGGGAGTCTAAAAATTCCCCATGACTCCCCCCACACCACATTTTTCTAGTTTTAGAATAACACAGTCAAAGCAGAACTAAGTTAATTTTGTTGTTTAGTTCTGCCCTGCCGCGTTTTATTAAAATAATTTTAAAAAATAATCAAGAAGCCTGCAGACCATCATAGCACAGAATCACAGAATGGTTTGAGCTGGAAGGGACTCTGAAGATCATCTACTCCATATAAGCAATAAAATGACATTTCCCAAAATGGTGCAAGATATTCCAAGTTTCCTCAACTTTAAAAAAAAAAAAAAAGACACTTGGAAAAGAAAATTACAAACCACCTTTGTTTCTATACCTGTGCTTTCTTATGAGGTATTTGCAGTGTCTTAGCAGGTATTCCTTTGAAGGTCGACAGAGCTTCAGAGACCAGAAATCATCTAATCTCATCTTTGGAGAGCAGGATTTACCAGGATTCCCTCCAAACAAGTAATGAACCTAAGGAAATAAGAGGCAGATCAAAAAGTTGATTGATTGTGTACACGCACTTAACAAGGACAAGTCACTATGTCAACACCTTTGGAGAGGTTTATTCTTGAGGGAGAAATTCTGCCTTTTAGTCAAGTTGCTCCATCTTGTTATCAGCCTCATTTTATCCCTTAGGAGATGAAGAAAGTTCTCTTAAACCACTTATATTTCAAGATAATAAAAAAGCTGCACTATTAGAACCTAACTCTAGCAGATTCCTGAGATATTTATAAACAAACATCTCAAACCCACACATGCTCTTTCTTTAGGAACAACCTATGAGCATGATGGACCCTTAAGCACCAAACAAGTTGAGTGGGAAGTCCTAAAGATGCTCAAAGTAAAGTGACAGAAAGCCCAGAGCAGCATAATCCTGGGAGATGACCAATGTCCCAGCATTTGCCATAAATTCTGAAGAGCTTTAATTCAACCTATTTCTGAAATGCAAGATCAGACTTACAGAGAGAGAGGCAAACTTCCAGAGGAGTGGAAGTGTTGCAAAAAGGACTGTTTATTTCTTCACTGTATTTTTCTTCCCATCGTTTGGTAATTTCAGATTCTGAGCTGTTGATATTAAACATGCTACAAAGGATCTTCAAGTACTGAGGTTTAACAAGTCCAACAGGCTACCTTTCCCCACAGCTTTAAAAATAATCACTCAAAACAATGTATTCTGCGTCCCACTGCTGTAGGCACTCCTTATTTATATCAGAGGAGTTTAGAAAGGTCACTGGAACAGAGGTTTCTAAAAATAAAGACTCTTCAAAACAAGCACATCAAACAGCTCTTCAGATAAAGCTGGGCAACTGCAATGATTTAGCAACCTTCAGAGTAACTTATAAAATACTACTCTCAGTCTCAGGGTACCTTGCACTTAGAAGTAAAGGCAGAGCAGTATTTACGCTCCATACTATAGTCTGTGAAGACAACTAGCAATGCAAGTTCTCTGTGTAGAATTTGCACCTATTCCTCCTTCAAATCCCCTTTATCCCCAAAGTTTTGGGCTAGTTGGGTTTTCCAGATTTGACTGTCATCCCATGGAGTGCAAGACTAAAATATATTTCTGTTCTTCAACTCACGCTAAAAAGAATTTCTAGAAAGAGTTTAACTGCAAAATATCCGTGAAAGGTTCAGTAAGTTTCTCACAGTAATTTAAATTAATGGGTTAATCAATTTGTGCACCTAATCTGTGGGTTTGTGCTTTACTGGTTAATATGCACAAAACCCTAAGTTTACTGAGCAGTCAGGTACACTAAAACCAATTTTAAGTCTATTTAAGCATGAATGTGTCTGACAGTGCTAAACAATGACAGTTGCTTCTGACATACAGGGCAAAGTCAGGTACCTCTGGTACAGAAGATGCTTAACTGGGATTAGTTCATTCCACTTTTTCCTAGAAATGCTGGTAACTGAGACCGTTTAGTCACTAACAGATTGTGAGATTAAGCCCCTGAGGATAATGAAGCAAGATTCACGTGTTTTAAAGTGTGAGAACACCTCTCATGTCTGCTCCGCACTGACATAAAAGGAAGCTCGGCATTTTATTTCAAAATACGGTAAATTAAATGAAAGTTACTCACCATACTAACCCAAACATTAACACTGAACAAAAAACCTATATTCGTTGTACCATCTTTGAAGAAACAGCTACATCTTAAAGAGCTGTAAGACTAAAAAAGTCACGTATTTATCTGGACCCTCATACCTTGTGCAACTCATCGTACACCAGCTGATGGGCAAACCTTGGGCAGGGCTCCTCTTCCTGAAGGCTTTTACCTGGATTCTCTTTTGCTGCTTGGTCATTCTTATAGACACATGACCTGAAATACAAGGCAGTAAATAATGGTTAGTAGGACTCAGAGGAAGTAGGAAGGGTTGCTGAAAGGCTGCCTACAAATGGTGTATAACACCAAAGATTTTCTTACTTCTCTACATGTTGTCCTCTACTATCCCATCCCCATTCTCAGCCCTACAAAGAAACCCATCCAACAATCAGAGGTCACTGTGACTGAACACAGTCCTCAAGCACAAGCCAAACAGGAAAAAAGTTCTAGAAAATTATCTGTCATGAGCTTTGGGGGTATCTTTAGATGTTACATTATCTGCCCACAGAATTGTCAGCATGAAGTATTTTTTATTATGGAGAAAAACATCTTGGACCCAGAGCTTTAGACCATGGATTACAGTAAAGCTTTAATCAATCAATCAATCACTGATTTCCAAGCAGACTTAAGTTGTAACTGAAAATCCATTTTCAGAAAACAACATTCACACCTTTCAAAGTGATTGACCCCCACATTAGAAGAGACCTTGAATACGAACACTCTGCCAGCTCTGGAAAGGGACAGTGGAAACCAGAACACAGCAAACACACCAGGATATCTTTTCTCAGAATAGTGGATATGCCATAGACACTTCTCATCCACCATTCCCATGCACCAGTTTCCTTCGTTTCTAATAACTGGCACCACATACCAGTTATCAACTGTACCAGTGTTATCAACTTACATTTGACTGAATTTGCTGCACTGATGATGAATCCTGGCCCTGAGCACTTCCTACAGGAAAAGCCTTTTATAACTGCTCACTTCCCCTCGTTTCCTCCACCTGGCTCCAATAATTCACACTCCCTCATTTGGGAGATTATTGCCATGGTGTCTTTAAAGACTATGGGAAAAAGAGGTGCCTCAGGGGAACTTAGTTGTCTTCAACATCATCATTCCAGGGTCAACAGAGGTTACAATTCCTTGGGAGACAGAACTGCTTTCCAAAGAAAGTCAGTGTGGAAGTTAGAATTTATGACTTACCAGCTGTTCCTCACGATGTCATAAATCCAGAATGAATTCCTCACATTCTCTTCCCGCTTCTCCTTGTCTTTACTGAGGCCTGACAAGACATGGATTTCGTTCAGTTCCGGATCAATGGTGGCCCTTTGAGTGAAACCTGTCATTGGAACTGACAGAAGAAAATCAAAGTTACACACTGGAAACAATGGAGGACTCGGGAAGGGATCCAAGCATCAGACAAATGCATTTCTCCCTGCAATTCAGCAGATTATCATCCAGAGGCTGAATCCTTCCCTGCTAAAGCCAAGTCCAACGCAAATTCTCTTCTTCCCTTCTTATCTGTGACTCATGGAAGAAAAAAAACCCAACATTCTCCGAGCTGCTGTTTAGTAGAGAAAGATATGGACAGAGCTATTTGTGAGACTACCAGCTCAGAAATGAGGATTAAGCTGCCTGAACACAGAGCTAAATGACCAGATGACCCTTGCAAATATGAATGGAGTTATTTTGTTATTATCTCATCCATAAAAGGACGCATTGATTCCAAAAAGCTTAACTGCAAAACCCGGGAAACTCCAAAAAATTCAAGATGAACTCATGACCACACAGCTCATGCCCCTGCACTGCTTCCTCCAGGACAAAGCTGTCAAGGCAGGTTTTGTATTTTCTAAGTTAACTGTGGTGCAATTACCAAACTATTCTTCTGTTCCACCTTCGGATTTAGAGATATGGTGAAATCCTGCGGATTCCAACAGTTTTCATCATAATTCCCCGAAAAAAAGGTCAGCAAATTTGTTTGGCAGTCCTTTTTGTTTGTTGTGTAATTCCCCATTTCCTGTTTCCCTAGGCAACCATCCTCCCAAAATGTATTTGGGAAGGGCACGTGATCTTTGTTTACAGATCCTGTTTGTCTCCTTTCTCTTTCTGGGTCAGTTTACAAAGGCTGGTGAAGGTTCCTGGCCTTCGGTCAAGATTTTGGCATGAAAAAATTCTCAGAACTCTCCTATTTTGCAAATTCTTCCTTGCAATTAAACTTAACTGCACCCACGGCCTAGAAAACGAGCCCTACGCTAATAAACCATTTAATATTGCTGTTTCAGGAGACACTAAATGGTATTTTGGAAGCTCGTTCCATAACAGGTTTCATTCTCATACTTCACTCTTTTCATTTGCTAGGCCAGGAAAGTAATAAACTAATTAAAAAATTCTTAGTAGAATTTGGTTCTCAGCAATTTAAGGCTCTCCTGAAGCATTTGGCCACACCACAAAACCCAAGCATTTCTTAAAAAAAAAAAAAAATTTAAAAAGGTTAATTCTTATGTAAAATTAAGTAGAAATGGGAATATATTCAGATAATTCATTCTCACTGTCCCATTTACAAAATCCTTCCTCGTGGTTTCACAAACCTATCTAGTTTGACCTCAGATTTTGCCACGGAGTTTTAAAGGAAAATTATTCTGGTTTATAAGCAAATGGGTGGCAGAGAAGAGGAAGAAAAAAAAAAAAATCAAGGAATAAGGCTGGCACAGCAATGACTACACACCTTGTTTTACCTGCAAACCACAAAGACAATAATTGAATAATTATGTCCTTTTAATAAGAAATGAGGACTGAAAGTCAGCCCATAAGGAAATTGAGAATAGAAAGACAATTATAGACTAAATACTGCCAATTTTTGAAAAGTAGCATGTAATATGCTGCTTCCATAGTCAGGGACTAAACTGCTGACCCAAAAGGATTCAATTCAAGCCCTATTTGAGACATTTCTGGCAGCAGAGGCATCTAAATTTGATCAGCAATGCTAATGTAGATGGAAAATGTCTTTGCAACCCTATCTGCTGCTTTGAACATTTGAGACCATGCCAGGAATATTAGGGAAAAAAAAAAAAGAAAAACAAAAAAAAACCAACCATGCAAACCTTCAGAGCTTTAATACCTCAGGCTCATTGAAGTGAAAATTATTATAATCATGAGGAAGACGGTCCCCTCTATTACCACTGATACCAAAAGCATCTGAAACTTGTCTATGGAAGTCCCATCCCTCCTCCTGAAATGTTGTTAAATAAATGAATGTTGTATCTCGTTTATGCTCGATTTCCTGAAGCTGAAATTATTATTTAAATAATGAAGGAGGGAAAAGCTGCCAAAGTTCAGCACTGCTGGTTTTCTTCCCCTCTTGATATTAAGAGCAGAATTCATCTGCAGCAACTGCAATCAAACCTCAATTCAAGTCAAGTAATTTCAGGCTTTCCTCAGTCTCTTCTTGACTGTTAGAAATGCAGAATGTCTAGAAAAATAGCAAAATATAAAACCTTACAGTTACTAAGGGCCTAAGACAAGGAACAACTTATATAAACTCTGTGACCTATCTAAGCAACTGGGTAGAAACCATATTTAAGCAGTGCCTTAGGCTGGAAAAAGTTGACATCAAGTCTTTTGCAGAGGAAGACAAAACTAGAGGGTTCCATGTAACAGGATTAAAAACCTCACAAGACAAATTTGGTAAACAAGTCCCTGAAAATAAATAGGAAAATAAGACAAGATACTACACAGTGAGCACGAGATGCTGTGATGTTTTAAACCCAACAGAAAAAGATGTTTTCCAAGGAAGTCCGAACCTTGACAAGAGCAAAAGGGCTCCATAAAATCCTCAGGACTGAAATACTTCCACTAGAGGGTAAGAGAGGTTCATCATCTGCAAGTGCAGCAGGCTGGCAGGAAATGCTGGATATAATTCAAACGACTGCAGTTGGAGTGTTAGAGAGGGACACGGGCTGGAAACGTTGGAAAAATGCTTGGGATATTTAGGTAACAAAAGGTACGTCAGGGAAGGGAATTTAACCGAGCCAACAAAATTGAACCTATAAAAATGAACCTGCAACAGTGGCAGTAACTGGTTGCTTACAGTGCATCTTGGTTCATTTTAGGACTTGGAGGAAAAAGAATCCAGAACAACAAGGGGTGAGAACCAGAGCCCTGCACGATCTGCTGTTTGCAACGTATTAGATCCAAGGGTTGAATAAACTGGTAGGAGTGGCTCCATGGAAGTTCCCTCACTTCTGCTTCTTCACAGAGACCTAAGATCAGACTTGGAGCAAACCTCCACTAATTCCACACTTTTCAGGGCACCTCTGGGGTTGACTGTGGGCAGGCAGCTCGAGGGACGTGGCAGTGACCGAGGACTGAGGTCTGTTTTGAACACTGGCCTGCATTTACATGACTTTAACTTGGCTCCCATGACAACAGATCACTGAATGAACAGCAAAAGCTGTAGAGAGAAATCACTAAATACAACACAATCCCAAAAAGTCTAATAAGTGGTGAATGTTTTTCCTGTGACACTCTATTTTTCCCCCCTTTAATCTTATTAACCAGGCCAGGGTAGAAGGGCAGTAACTAACCGAAAATCAGAAGTCTGAATCCTCACAGTATTTTAATTTATTTTTTTGCAGTAAAAACCAAAAGCTCACAGCCTCAATATCTGAGAACAATATTCAGCCACACAGGCCTTGAGTTCACAGCCAGTTACATAAACAAGCAATAATTCCTGAGCAAGCTTCCATGAGATGCTGTGCAGCTCTGTGCAATGTAATTTCCATTTAGATATAACACATGGGAAAAGCTTTTCTCTGAAAGCGACACCTAATCGTGCAACAGCCACGTTCCCGCTACCACAGTCCCGACATACAGCCATTTGTTGGATCACAATGATCATTTCAGAAAGCTGAATATTTTTTGGCTCTTGTGTGCAAACAGCCACAGTTGTTTCTAGCACAGCATTGGCTGCTGCCAGTATTGAAGCAAGAAAACAGCTTTTACACAGAGACAGAGCTTGCAAAGCAGGAAATTGGAGTTCATGGAATCCTAGGACGGTTTGGGCTGGAAGACCATCCACTTCCCACCCCCTGCCATGGGCAGCGACACCTTCCACTATCCCAGGTCCCATCCAACCTGACCTTGAACACTTCCAGGGATGAGGCAGCCACAGCTTCTCTGAGCAACCTAAAGTGGAATTAATGGTTCATTCACAGATGTTCTCATGGCACCAGACAATTTTGGAAAGGAAAGCTCATCTCTCACTATGGAGGGGACACTACAGCAAGTTTTTAACCACACTTTGAAACGTGGCAACAGCAAAAAAATTATACAAATTTATAGTCTACAGACCATGTCTGAAGGATTCATGAAGGGTAATTAAAGAAAGCAAGTTCACTGACAGTCTTTTAGTGCCACCTGAGTTATGAAACCCTCAGAACACGTGATGCCAATCCCACTGCAAATGACTCGCAAGTATCTCCCTCCTTGTGATGCCTCGTGACTACAAAATTGGGAGAAAGATCCATCACATGGATATTGCTGCTCACCAGAACCTGGCACTTCCCAATGGATTAATTTTTTAAAAAGTGGTAGGTATGCAAGTTACTCCTTGTAATTCCTATAAAATGGAAGCAGCACCTCCCCTGAACTCTAATGTTGAGTGACAGCACACAGGCCAGCTGTTGACACAGCAAGATAATGATTATCCTCTTGGATTTTTCCTGATGAGACTGCACCTGGCAGCCTGCCAAGGAGCAGCTAAGGAGACCATCCGAACAGTTTGGCTGTCATGTTGCCAAAGCAACAATCCAATATCCAATGCTCAGTTCTCTCTGAGTTTTTGGAAAAACCAGGTCAGTCAGTAATTGTGAATGGAATCCTGAGCGGTGGTATCTCTGCAGGGCATCCTTGGGATTTGAGGACTGTCCGCTCTGCTCCTCACCTTCAGAGGCAGAGGAAAGGATTCTGGGACTGAGAAGCACCTCACAAGATGAAGGCAGGCACAGTCCCTCACAAAACAAAGTCCTTCCATGGCAAGGCATGTGCTGGCCATGGCAAAGCAGATCTTCCCTGACCACAGGCAAAATATGTCAGGTGTCACGAACAGGTGATCAAAACAGAACATTCCAGCTGTCTGGCTGAGCTGGATCCTGGCCCTGCTGCTGTGCTGTTTGGATTCAAGTTTTTCTGACTTTGCCTTGTTTTAAACCACGATTTCCTGGGCTGAGCTGCGTCGCCTCTGTCCGTGGTACTTAACCATGAAATTCCCCATCCATCAGGTACACGGTTCCGTATCTGGAACAAGCACCTGCCCAGCAAAACACTCAGGATCTTCACTGTTAGCTAAAAAACTACTTGTAGATTGCTCAAAGAACCACTCCACCATTATAAGGAGCCACAAGAAGGTTTAAGGCTTGTTCGCATTTGACTTTGGAAGTTACTCTATGCCAAGGGATAAAACATGATGTGCATTCCTGTGCAGAAGGACATTCTCCCTCTGACCAAGAGCTCTTCTGACACACCACCTGAGTCAGGGCCAGAGGGGATTATCTCAAGAACTTTGACCACAGTGTTCCCATTAGCTCCCTGAGACATGGAATGACTGTCCATGGTTAGTCATGGATTGTGCACTAAGCAAGTTAGAAATTGTCATTCCAGCCCCTGGGAGACACCTGAGGCTGGTGGAATCTCTAGAGCCCCTCTGTACTTCAGAGGTACACACTCTGGAGTATCTTTTTGGGGCTTGGTGGGATTTTTTTTGTTGGTTGTGTGTTGTTTATGTGCTTTTAAAATGATTAAAAGTATAAAACTGCTCTAGAAGTGTGTCCAACACAAATGTTTCTGCCTTTCCTTCAACCACAGGCTCTACTCAACAGTACTAAACTTCCTCCAGTTTCCACCGCTACTGCCTTCCTTCACATACAACACAACATCACAGTTCTATGTCTAAATTTGCTAAAATTATGTCGTCTACTCCAAGTTAAGAAAATTTAACTGCTACTTATCACCCACTATTTTCAAACCTGTCAGCCGTACACAGAACTGGTTACAAGACCAACATCACAAGCAAAAACAAAAGCAAAAAAAACACAAAACAGCATAAATATCTCACCCAGAAGATGAGAGCAGCAAAACTAACATGCCATTAGCACAGTTTCATAGCATTGCAACAACTGTGTTAATGATAATCCTCAACGATACGTTTTACTACTTTTAATAAAATCTTCTCACTACTCCAAGAGATACTCAAACAAATGAACAATTAAGTTCTTTTAGAAAGGGTAAAAATCAAAATAGCTCAACTAAGAATAGAACTGAATGCCACATGCGAGCCAGGAACAAAATGTAATCATGGGACTTTATAGGAACATTTAGGTCAGGCATCCTCAACTTGACTCATCACACCGAGCAGCTTAAAACTTCACAGCGACCAGGCAGGGAATCACTTTGTTCAGACAGATCAAAATGCTGCATCAGTACCTAACAAGAGCACAATAAAGACTTGCTTTTTTCAGGTGGAAACAGTGCTGTCAACATTTGCTGTCTGAACGTAACAAGCATTTTGTTCCCTTCCCGTTAAAATGCAAATTATCCCAGCACTTCCTTTCAAAAGCAGTGGAAACGTTCAGATCTGTTTGTTTACTCCCTGCACACAGGAGAACGGTAAACGGAGAAATCGACTCGTGAATTATGTCCAATGAGTCATTTTCTTATCAAAAAAAAAAAAAAAAAAAAAAAATAATCTTCTATTCACCACTTCAGGGCCTGTGAGAATGGGGAGGAGGGCTAAAAAATGATAATCTGTTTTACTCAGCTGAGCCTTTCCAGTTCATATACTCTGAAAAGCAGAGCTCAGTGTCTTCTCCAGCTGTTAAGACAAGCTCAGTATCTTTAAATCTGAAGCAGACACAGGTGTCAGCTTAAAGCCACATCTTTTAAGGCTTCTGGCTATGAAGAAATGTAGTTTGAAAAGATCAAAATGGCAGAATGCTGGCAATTTCCTGGGGGGAAAAAAAATCAATTCTTTAAAAGCTCCAAGGATAACAAACGGTGCGTGGGTGTGTGTGGAGCAGCATCAGGCAACACGCAGGCACCTGAATAAAGGAGACTGTCAACAATCCAAGCTGGTTCTTTCTTGGAAGCACTCAAGTAAATAAATGACTCCAGAGGATAAGAGCTTGGGTACTTTTCTCCCTTGTTGGCATAACTAAATTAACGAGCAAACAATAACTTGTAACCATCAATAATTCACTTCAAACGTTCAGCAAAATTACTTGCTAAAAATGAAGCCTGATCAGAAGAAGGAGGGCAGCCTAAATTCAAGATAAATTAGCTTCCTGGGATTTTGGTAACTGGGAGAAGAGAAAACAAGATCAGGACTGAATATAAATAATATTGAGAAATATTCCCACAGTAGTACACAGTGCGACTTCAATTTCAAATTCTGAGTTGTATGACGAAAATCAGGGTTTTTGTAACAGGAAAATGATGTGTTTATACAAGCAGAAGTCATTTTGGGGAAAAAAAAAAAAACCCACACAAACATTTTTCCCTGTCATTTGAGCAGAAAAGGTATAAAATCAGTTCTTTATGGTTATGTTACAGGCCTTTTGGGTGTTTCTAAAAGATTTCTGTCATACAGAACTCTGCCTGGGGAATACAGCTCCAGTGGTATGAACCAAACATAGCTGAAGCCTTGCTCCCTCCTCCTCCCTTTTTTTGGCACTTCCTGATATTTGTTACAAATGTAACAGGACAACAGGTTGGTGTCATCTTTCTGGCTCCTGTCAGCCAAAAGAACTTCTGTCCCTCCAATTCTCTGTCTCTGAGCATCCTCTCTGCCTTTCTGCATCTCAAACCAAGCAGATTATTTCTATTTTACAGTATCTTTCACTTCATGAAAACCAGAAAAATAAAGATTTGCTTTCTCCTCTCCAGATTTAAAAGAAAATACTTTTTTCAGGTTTTTTTTTTGTCTTTGTTAGAGTTTCATAAGAGGTATTTTTAATTCTTATTTTGCTCTTTGTTTTTTCTTTTCTTATTTCTTTTGAGGTGCTATGTGCTTCCATGCATCAGTTATTTGTATTGTGCTGAAGGTGGTGAGTGTCAAATGACAAAAAGGACAGAAGAGCTGCCATAAGTTTAACCTAAATACTGTGGAGTTTACTTGGGTATAGAGGGCTAGTTAAGGATACCAACCTGATCCCACAGGACACTGGACCTGGCCTCTCACCTATATATTTCTCCTTTTACAGTATTTCACCTTTCACAGCTTATTTCTCATTTGTACCAATGGAAAGAAACAATTATGAAGATCTCCTCTTACCCATCCCTGAATCTTTCTTCGTGCCATCGGATATAATGTCCACGTGGTCACTGTCCACATCATAACTGAAGAAGTCATTCAAGTAGGTCTTTGATCTCTGGCCACCAAACACGTACAAGCAGCGATTTTTCTGGAATGAGGGGAGAAAAAAAGTCTTTATAAAAAGTTCAAGAAATTATGTTGGTCAACTGTGACCATTAACATTTATCATAAAAATCACAGAATGGTTTGTGGCTTGGAAGGGACTTTAAAGACCACACAGTTGCAACCCCCTGTCATGGGTAGGGACACCTTCCACTACACCAAGTTGCTCCAAGCCCCATCCAACCTGGCCTTGAACATTTCCAGGATGGGGCA
>JAYRBT010000042.1:2263695-2273817 GCA_036023395.1 Myiotriccus ornatus
GGTAGGGACACCTTCCACTACACCAAGTTGCTCCAAGCCCCATCCAACCTGGCCTTGAACATTTCCAGGATGGGGCAGCAATTAATGCAAAGAAGAACAGAGATGTTTCTTTAAGTTAAAATCACTGTAACTACTGTAGCCCTGCTCCATCCAGCTTTAACTCCAGAACATTAAAACACCAATTCATCTTTCAAGTTTAATATTAAAGAATTAACAGCTCCTGTGTCTAAAACCCATCAGATCATAACTTCACTGTTAAAAACAGGACAGGAACAAGAGACAGACTGTAGGAGAAACCCTCCAGGTACCAGCACATTACTGAACTCAGAACAGGCAAATGGCAAGCAGAAAGCCAAGAATAACAGGTTTATTACTTCTTTCAGGTTTGCCAAGTGGAAAGTCTGTAAGAGGCAGATTATTATTCTTTCAAATGGTTGAGAAAACAGAAAAGGACTTAAACTTCCACGACCTGTGTTTACAGAAACCAGTATTACATTTCTCACAGACACACACTGGAAAGATCCTCAGGTGCCTGTGCAGAATTTTGTGTGGCAATATGTTTTTCACCAGATTTTAAAGAGCTATTCAAAACCAAAATAAAATTGAAGGCTCTGAAAGCCCAGTATTCACTCTAAAAATTCTGATCTTTCATTGGAAAGGGAAAGAGAAACAAACTCGGTAATTTCTTCAAATTGGTGGGTTTTGAATTGGTGGTATCAGTAAATACTTGAATGTCACAACATTAATTCTAATTCTCTTCTCTTGAGTTCTCCTCTTTAATTCCCTTCCCTCAAATAAACACGTGGTTGATGAACACAGCTGGAAAGGTAATGGAAGGTGGGGTTTAATGCCTAATACTAAATAAAATGCTATACATGCCCCACCCCACCAACTCGTCTGCTTTTCCATCAGGCTCTGGATGAAGTGCCCATTATTCCACCTGTGCCCAGCTGTCAACAGCTGCTCAGGACAACAAACTGCAGCTGAGTGCTCAGCACCATGGGCTGTGAGGCCTCTACAACTCAATGCACACCTACTAAGTCCCATTCCAGTAAGAGTATCTATTAGACCAGAAGCTTCTAAATTGCTCTACCAACTTTAAAAGAACAATTCTTTAGGTCAAACTGAACCATAGCCTTCGGGTCTATTTACTACTGTTCCACTAAAATCAACTCGTTAAAACTCACCTTGTTTTTTACTTGAAATATTACTGAGCTGAACTCGTGAAAGCTCCAAGACTTGAATTAGTACCTCCTGCACTTACCAAAGCAGCACCAGAATGTCCACGAACACAGAACTGAGTGAGACAACACACCCCTCAGGAGATTAAAGAGCTTCGAATTTCCAAGGAAAACCAAAACCAGATGTTCTCCTTAAAAGTCAGGCATCATCAATCAAGGCAGGGTGTGGATACTTACAGAGTGGAACAACATACAGTGTCCTATCCGGGACTGGATATCCTCGGGTCCAGCATTGCAGGAATCCTCTCGCAGAAGTTTCCAGGTCTGACATTGGCAGTCAAAAGCAAACAACCCACTGAACTGGGGCTCACTGGCTCTGCTGTCATCCACACTGCCATTGCAGGTCAGGATTCGGCCTCCAAAGGTGTAGATCATGTGTTTTTCAGAATCCATACACATCTGCAAGGACCAGAGAGGCAGTTTTAAGCCAGCACACTGAAACTTAAACACTATGAGATTCAAGATTAAACATCCCTCTCCTGCAAGCCATAAGTTAGTGCTCTGCACATCTCCTGAGCCTCCAACAAACAGGGAAGAACACACATCTGCATGGTTGTCAGGTATTAATCTCATAACATGAATTCAAAATGTGAGTAATTTCTATGTGCTGTTTAATAAAAGAAAAAAATAAGTGTATCCTTCACCTACAAAAACTTATCCCTAGCTGCTGATTTCAGGGAAAAATATTTTAGAGTCTTTCACAAGGATCCACAGCTAGAGAGTTAACAGAATATCACCTTTGGCAATGGCTGTGCCAGGGAAAAATTCAAAATCCCTACTAATTCACTGCCCACCACTTGGTCAATGGAAAAATCAGCCTGTGATTTGTTATTCTGATTCCACCCCCAGCACACTTTTACTGTTACCCCCCATTACCTGAACACAAAGGGGCATAAACCCAGCCAAGGATTCCTGATGGGACTGTAGCAGAAATATGTTTAACCCCCAAGCCTGACTTGACTTTATGGCACACAAGAAAAGCACTGCAGCACAAATCAAACCAAACTCCCTGACTCCAGGTGATGTTTTTCAGACAGAGTGTTACAAAACACCAAAAGGCGGGGGGGGTCAAACCAACAAACAGACAAGATTACAGTAAGATAGAGATGCTACTCAGCAAAGCCTACACAAAACAACTGTAGTGCAGCACATTTTTGAAGGTTAAATAAAAACTGCTATCGCAGTAGGTGCTGAGGGAGAGGAGAGGAAGAGCTGCAGATTGATGAAGAATTTAGTGAGGACACAGGAGACAGCAAGGGGGAAAAACGAACCATTTCAGGAGGCAAACAAGGTACCCGGAGTGGCCTTGCCAGGTGACAATTTCCTTGTGCCTCTTTCCCAACACCTGGAGACTGGTACTCGTTATTAATAGAACAGAAAGACTGATTGGCTTTTGTTCTGCAGACATGGCGTATCTTTAATTTTCGGTGTCAGCAGAAAGGCACATTGTGCTGGCAAACAACAGCTTTGGTTACAAAACAGCCAGCACCAATAAAACACATCTTGGGTTGCCTTAAAAATGACTCCTGATGTGCTGTTTCTTAGCAGTGCTTTATAATAAAATCAATTGAGAAGAAAGTACCTTTTTCAAGTAGACAAAAGCCAGTGAATGTACAACATAAGGAGTTGTCATCAGCCTGAGCACGTGGACAGGTGTGGCTTTTTAAGGGACTAGCAGCCACTCCTCTAAGATGTTTCAGTCGTGACAAAGCAAGCACGTAACTTAATTTGAAGGAATAACCAAATCTGAAGGAATCATGCTCTTGTGCTGGCCTCATTCCAGCAGCCTGCTTGGAGTATTACTCCAAAGGTACCCATGCACAGCTTTCCAAGTTGCTCCCCAACGCCCTCGAGAAGGCAGATCTGCAAACCCAGCTCAAGGAGACTGATTAAAACCAGATGAACTGTGCTTTGAGCTTTAATAAAACGTGTCTTAATAAAATGGATTTGTTTGCAAAGGTTTTTATGATTCTTCTGACTCAGTTTGATGAGAATACCAGCATTAAACTGCAGTGCTGTTAGAACTGAACTCAGATCACACCCTCCTCGCCCCTTCTCTGGTACCTGGTACAGCACTTCTAAACCACAGATCAAAACTGACTCTCCAGCACCGAGAACTTGCAGGAGGAGTGTGAGTGTGGCTGACCTGATGATCAAACACCAGCTTGGGGCCTCCATCAGCTGCAGTGTCCTCACTCAGTAACATCCAAGTGTTGGTGTCAATGTCGTAGCGATAGAAGTCACTTTTCAGGGACTTGCTGTTCCTCACAGAGGAATCCAGATAACGGCCCAGAGTGTAGATCTGCCTTCGCTGGATGTCAATGCACATCTTGTGACAAGATCTGGCACTGGGACCACTCTAAGAGAGAACAAGACCACAGAAATAAGACAATCACAGATTTAGTATTGCTCCAGGCAGGTCACTAAGGGCTAATAAGTATTATCAGCAACTAGAACTCAGGAAAATCTGCTTGTAATCAAAGAGAGGATTAATACATAAGTAAGTATAAGAAGACATCCCATTACTTGTCATTTAGAAAGACACCAGCAAAAACCTTAATGCACTTGTCACAACAAACTTATGATTTGGATCTTTTTTGTCAGATTCCTTAGAAAAGTTTCCTCCAGAAGTGATTCTCAGAGGCCTGTGAAAGCTACTTGATCTTTTAAAATAACAGAAGTTGATGCACATGAGAGGCAAATTAAGATGTCACAGCCTATAAATAACCACACAGGAAGAAGATTAAGAAGTGCTCTATTACAAGAGCCTCTGTTTTATTAATAGGCTGTTTTCTAACAGATCATAAGCAGACACTCCCACAAGCAATCACATCCCATAATGGGTCTGGGAAGGTAACAAAAGCACTCCCTGTCCTTCACAAATAGATATGGCCCTTCCAGCCTCCAACCAAAAGAAAGTTTCCCACGGTAAGCAAAGCTGCCCCAAGTCTTCAAGAGAAACACAGAGAGTGTCCCTGACAAATTGTTATGGGCTAATCCACCCAGGAGTGCTCCAGTTAAATTAAGGAGTGATTTACTCAGTGGCACTATCATGATGATACACAGTACTGGGCAGTGACCTTCCTGCTCCCAAATCTAATTTTAAGGGCCTTCATACACTCATCCTGAAGCATGAGGAGTGACATTCTGGTACTCCAAGATAGTAGAAATCAAGATGTGCAAAGCCTTACTTGCAAGATATCAGACAAAATAAAACATGGCATCATGAGTACAGATAAATTCCACAGTTTATTTAGGCTTAGTTTGTATAATTTTGGCACTTCACAAATGAGGATGCCAGAACTAGGCTGGCTGACCTGAGGGTCTGGAAACCAACATGAACACAGGGAAGATTGGAAGTGACAAAGAAAGGTAAGATATGGCTCCAGGAGAGCTGGAGAGAGAGTTTGGACAAGGGGTAGAGTGACAGGACAAGGGGGAATAGCTTCAAACTGTCAGAAGGCAGGGTTAAATTGGATACTGGGGAGAAATTCTTGGTCGTGAGGGTGGTGAGGCCCTAGCACAAGTTGCCCAGAGAAGATGCGGATTTCCCATGCCTGGAAGTGTCCAAGGCCAGGTTGGACAGGGCTTGGAGCAACCTGGGATAGTAGAAGGTGTCCCTGCCCATGGCAAGGGGGATGGAACTGGATTGTCTTTAAAGTCCCTTCACACCCAAACTGTTCTGTGGTCCTATAAAAAATAATCTATTAAAAACTACAGAAAAATAAAGATTGTACAAGTAGGCAAAGATGTAGCAATTCACCATTTATTAGGAGACTTAAAGCCACACCAAATAATCAGCACAATATCTGCTCCATGTGCTCCCAAGTAGTGACTTACAAAAAAAATGTATCTTCATAATTGCACCATTTCACTCCAAAAATTCTACTGAAATATAAAGTATGCTGATGGAATGTGCATCACAAAATTGGACAAAACATGAAAGGAAGCATTATATCTCTGCAGTCAAAAGCCTTTACTATTCATGTTAGAGAATTCAATTTCTCAATTAAACAATGGTTCCAGGAAACTGTTTACAATAGCTCAAAAGGCAAAGTGAAGAGGTGAACTGAACTGTTTGTGTTTTGTAAATATGAAGCATTATGTCAGCAATGATTACAGCTTTGAGGATTAGTTACTTCATGGTAATTAAGATAATTTTCTTTTCTGAAAAAAAGAACTGATAACAGTGAAATATTGCCATAAAATCCTGAAATGCAGCAAAAGCTCATTCATTGCCTTTGGTCACAGGGAAGGAAACAACATAATTTACTCTGTTCCTAGAAAATACAATAGTATCTTCCAGAGGACCCTGTTCCAAACACATGGGGGGGTTTCTCTGCATGAGAAGCACCAATCTGTGTATTCACCAAGGCTGCCCCTGACTCACAAACAGGTCACCCCAAGTATGCAAAGTCCACCCCCAGTCCTGCAGCTGCAACACTGAAGGATATGGCACCAGTCCTCTGCCAGCCAGCACACATTTATTTGCCTTGGCACAGCTGCCCTGTAGGTGAAATGTGAAGACCCTCCTGTGCTTTCTGACCCCCTGTCAGGTCATTGCAGGTTTTTAATTGAACCTGATGATTTAAGTATCATTCCCCCACTCCCTCACCTGTATGTGGACTAAAGTAAATTCTCCCAAACTTGCTCAAAAAATGTTCTTTGGCCCTTTTAAGAATAAATCTCCAATTTAGCCATTTTAGACCTGCCTTGCCAAGAAAAGCTGCATCACCAACTGAAATTTGTCCGAGTACAGACATGAGGCTGACACTTCACACAGACAATACTCATTTCAAGCCATTGGCAACAACAACACAGTTGCTGCACCAAGTATACAAACACAAGAATTTCCTAAGACTACTCTAAAACGAGAAATGACTCAAGGATAAATATCTACTTTCTTGAGTTATATCCAGGCCACATCTCACACTGTGATAACTGCCTTTTTAAAGACCTGTTAAGGATTTAAGATTGATCATTTTATCAAACTTCATCACCTCGAATGCGGCAAATGAGCATGAGCTACCTCTTGTAATAAAGAAAACTTCATCCAATTCAAAACCTGTTCTCAAAGAAAACTGAAGTTCTGCCTGCACATCACTCACAAGATCACATGGAACCTGTCAAAAGATTCCTACTCAGCCTACAGGATTACCAATATGAGTAAATAAGTCCATCAACAGTGGTACACATTGGTTTGACATTTGAGGCAGAAGAGGGAAAAGGCCAAATCTGTGTTCACTTGAGAGCTACTCAACCATGGAAGTCCTTGTAGTACGAACATACTTCAAAGGGGTACACAAAGTCCATTTACAGAGACACTGCAAATGACTAAAAACACTTCAGGGCACATGTGGTTGAGTGAACCAAGTGCCTGTGGGTGGCTGTGAATGTTGATCCAAAGGCGTGTAGCTCCATGTGGTTACAAGAACAGCCTGTTTGGACAAAGAACACGCTGCCACAACTTGTCACGGACAAAGTGTCCCACCAAATCCAAATGGGAAAGTTTGTTGATTCCAAGAGTGTTCAAATAAATAACTTGACCCTTTAAAAGCAACAAGTGAGAAGAATGGACCATGGCAGAGATGACTGACTGTAACCTGCAGCTGAAGAGATCAAGTAGTGAGAGAGCAGGAGAACAACCTTTTGTCCCCCTTGCCAGGATGGTGGCTGGTGACAACCCATGAGTAAGTGTCCCAAGATGAGTGGACCTTGAGATCTCTATACCCTTCTCCAAATTCAGGCCTTCTCACAGACATTTTTACTGCATGCTTGTAACCATAAGAACATTAAACACACTCAAGTCTTCTCAAGCAGAGCAGAAGGCAAATCACAGTTTTGACCAGCTTCTGTGGTTATCTGAACTCATAACACACCAGTGCAGGACTCCTCATCCCTGGACATGTTCAAGGCCAGGCTGGATGGGGCTTGGAGCAACCTGGTCTAGTAGAAGGTGTCCCTGCCCACGGCAGGGGGTTGGAACAAGATAATCTTTAAAGGTCCCTTCCAACCCAAAACCATTCAATGATTCTATGATTAAGCACTTTTCTTTAGATCTGGTTTCTTCAAACTGTTTTCAAAGTTGTTCACATATGGAACCCACATTTTTGCAGATGAAGCTTTGTGACCTGACTGACTGAGGTAGCAGAGATGTTACTACCCAGAGCTCATCTTCAATAAAACAGACCCCTGTAAAGTCACATCCAGCAACAGCACCCAAAGGACTTGAACAAACACAGGCTTGGGGAATTCCTTCCAATTCTCATCAGGAAGCTCCTGGCACACACACATATAGCAGAAACCACACGTGAAAGGGGCTTGAGACTAGGCTAAGTTCTTATTCAGATGGCAAGCAATGTGTGTTAGGCTGCCTTGGCCAAGGCTGTGATGGCAGCAGGAGAGCATTAGCATATCACATTTCTAACCTACAGGGCACCAAACAATACCAAAAACTACTGAGCACAGGCCCTGCTGGGTTTCTGTGGAACTCAGTAAGTGCCCACACGGAGCCAGGACTAACCTGAACAAAGTGGCTCTGTGCCACACAGCCCCACCATACAATCAGCACAGAACAATAACAGCTAAGACAGATTAAACAGCAAGTGCCACGGCCCCCTTTGGAAGTGCCACAAAATCCCAAGCTTTATGCCCTGCTCTGATGCTCTTCCTCCAACAGGTTGGTCTTGATGCAATTCCTCCGGTCTCTAAAACACAGATAAATGCCCTGATGAGGGTGGGATGGTGAGGAAAGGAAGGGAGTCTGTATAGCCAGGAGTACTTAAGACAGGCTTTCAATCCTTTAAGCACCCAGGGCCAAATAGGATTTTTAGGTTTCGTCAGTGCTACACGAAATTCAATTGTGCAACGCCAAGTGAATACACAGTATACTTTATGAAAAGCCTTCTCAACATGCTAAGCCACTTTATAAAATCTAATTAGAGCTTTCTTCATTTAACTTGCAAATGCTGAAAGCAATTATCCCACTTAAGGACTAACTTACAAAACGTTTTCAAAAAGCAACACAACGGCAGCGAGAGACAACACTGCCTCCTTAGAATAATTGATTTGTTCCTATACAGGAGAGAAAGGATTGGGACTCAGCTCCTTAGGGCAGGGTCTGCTCAAATCACTCTTTATGCCAGAATCAGCAGGCATCATCTTAGCAACAGCATCCTGGCATGCTCTGCTAAGGCACAAACATGATAGCTTTTATTTTTTTGGTTTGTTTTTAAATAAATGTCCTACGAACCTCCTCTAATGTGAACATGACCGCAGGAAGCCAGTTCCACTCCCCATCCCACCCTCCCAAACAAATACTGGGGGAGCTTGGCTTCTTTTGGTTATCATAACCTTTTGTAAATAAAGGGTTTTCAGTTGCAAGAAAAATCTGTTTTATTCAGACCAATCCAGATGAAAAACCTCAGGAGCAAGCCTGGACCGTGCTCAAGAGTCAGGGAAATAAAAACAAAGAACAGCTGACTAATTCTCCGTTCTTGGTCCTGTAAAAGACTGAGTGGAATGTGAACACTGCCTCCAGTATAAAGTTCAAAAATAAGCGTCATGAGGTAAATGCTCTTGTCCTAAAGCAAACTAGGACGAGGACATAAAAAGACACAAACAACCTACTTTGTTTCCAGTCCTGAGAGCAGCCTGTCATGCAACAAATAGTCCCTCTTGCCTACACACAACTGCGGAGATTAATTGCTCTCATTTCCTAGTTTCAGAGTATAATTCATTTCCTCCTCCACCCCCTCAAAAAAGAAAAAAAAGGAAACTTCCCCACAATCTTGAAAATGAAAGGAAATGCATATTATTCTTGGCATTCATTCAAGTCCATGTGCTTTAAGATTAGAGCTTGTCAGTGCTTTATCAACGCCAGTCTTCAGCCAGTTCTCTCCCAAAATGTTTAAACGAAGCTGTAGCAAAGACTTGCTTTGCCCTAGATGGGCTCTTAATTCAGCAAGGGAAACAACTGCAGCCATACACAACATAAACACTTTCATCCCATATAAGTTGCTCACAGAAGGCATTTTTAAGTTTCTCATAACCAGAGGTGCTAGAAACATAACAGAATCATTTTATCTACTGGGGTTTTTATGGTAGCACAGAGGATTTGTATGGCCCATCAGCCCACACCATGAAGCACAAGGAGCAGAGGCTGATACACTGTTCCCATCACCCACAAAAATCACCCACCACCAGCCAGGAGCACCAAGTCAGGAGAGGGAGGAGGGTCCTTCCTTTGGGTTCAGTCACACAAAAGGAGCATCACAACCACGTTCATGTGCAGGGCAGCCCAGCACTGGCACATGGCAGGGCTGAGACCCATTTCCAAGGGCTCACTCAGCAGGCAAGACCCTCCCACAAATAGCACATCCCAGCTTCCTGCTCTGTAGGATGGCAGGAATCAGTGCCACCTGGGACATTTGATGGCCAAGACCAGCACTCGAATTAAAATCACCAGCACTAGAATCAAAAACCTTTGGACATCACATGGGGTAGATGCCACAAAGGGTTGAACAGGGACCTCAAATGTTTCCAGGAGCATAAGATGGAAGTTCAGCCCCAAAAAATATATTCTGAATGCTGACTTTACACTCTGTTCATGCAATTATTCTGCAGCTAATCCCTGGAGGTTTTCAATACCAGGCTGGATGGGGCTTGGAGCAACCTGGTTAGTGGGAGGTGTCCCTGCCCATGGCAGGGGGTTGGAATGAGATGAACTTTAAGGCCTTTTCCAACCCAAACCATTCTAGGATTCTATGAACTTGCATGTTCTCAAGGAACATTATTTATAGCTGGTTCAGCAGCCTTAAAAGTAAGCTGGAATATCTGTTACCTTTATAAGTAGTGGCAATATCACAGAATCCTAGAATGG
>JAYRBT010000042.1:2275750-2319714 GCA_036023395.1 Myiotriccus ornatus
ATTAATGTTAGGAGGAAATTCTTCCCTGTGAGGGTGGGGAGGCCCTGGCACAGGCTGCCCAGAGAAGCTGTGGTTGCCCCATCCCTGGAAGTGTCCAAGGCCAGGTTGGATAGGACTTGGAGCAACCTGGGCTGGTGGAAGGTTTGCCTGTCCTATGACAGGGGGTGGAAACTGGATGATCTTTCAGGTCCCTCCCATCCAAACCATTCTGTGATTCTTTAATTAATTTGAAGAAGGCTACAGGAATGTGTATGAAGGTCTTGTCCAGGCTTTAGTTTACAGTCAAAAGTAAATTATCCAGCCTAAGTGATTCACCTTACAAATGCAAATAAGAAAAGTACTGAAACAATACCCCAGTACCTCGCAGCAGAAGGACATAAATTCTGTGATATATTTAACAAAAGGGACAATTTACCTGCAAACCAAGCACTGCTCATGCTGATGAAATGTGGAAAAAAAAAGGTAACGTCTTAAATTTTATCAAGTAAATCATCAGTTTGCTCCACATCAACTGCTCAGCTTCACTTTCAGCAACACTGAAAAAACCTAATAGATGACCCACCAGAGAACCAGAGCTTTCACCAGCTCTGAGATGGGCCCTCAGGACAACATCCCTCGTGTGCCCAATTTAACTAATCCATTAACAATTGCAGGATGTTGAATGAGGTCATTCTTGCATGCACCACAAGTTCACGCTGTCCTCTCATTACCAGTAACAATGGCCAGCAAAGGTCCAGCCAAGAGATTTTTCCAAAGATGCTGAGCCTCAGTCCCACTTGCAGACCAGCAGGCTGAAAAAAGTTAACCAGTCCTTTATAAACTGTTTAGCCACAAAGATCAGGGTGCAGCAAAGCTACAATTTTAGAAGTTGTTTGGGTTTCTTTTTTAATTAACTGTCCTTGAAAAGCTGGTGACAGACAAACATTAGAGTCTAAGTCTAAATCCTTTGAGTGCCACAGGCTCTCAGATGTTTTGTGAGAAAGTGAAGACAGAGGATTTTGCTCTCAAAGGTGTTAGAAAGTCATAAAAGTGGCAGTCAAATTTCCTAGAGCCCAACAGTTCCTCAATACCATATCAATACGAAGCAATAACAACTCCATCACATGCAAGCCTTGGAAAATTCATGGATTAAGTCCTATTAAACACACTAAGCTCTTTCAGGTAGGTCTGAGGACTCAACACATCAGTGCACCATCCATTGTGCCAGCCTCGAGACAGTCCAGAAAGCTCAAATCCCTAATTAACTCCAAAACCCAGTGGCTGAAATGCTTCAGTAGCAAGGTCTACAAAAACCTACTATATTTTCAAGCATGTAATTATGCAGACAATTTAGCTACGGATTTGTCTATGCTACTACTTGAGACTGCTTCCCTTGTGTTACCATCTTGGGATAACTGATATTTCTTTAGGGATTTCAGTATTTGTACAGCTTGAGGAGTGCTAATGTAACAAAGTCTCTCTCAGTGTAGCTGAAATAAGAGACTATTCCCAAAGCGAAGTCTACTGGTGTGTGAAGCCCCTTTCACTTTGCTGGCAAGACAATAAGCTTTCCTCCCACCTTCTATCTGCACATACTCTCCTGTTCTTTTAAAATCCTTTTTCTTCGTCCCTTCAGTGTGAAATGCTGGGGGTCCAGGGATTCCAGCTGGCTCATCTTACAGGTGCATATTTCTGTGTCTTTAAAAGCCAGAAGGATATAAATCAGAATTCCTTGTACCAGTATTGACCTCTTCACTAAATCTTCACCTGAGAATTCTGTAATACTTCAAACATTTGAATAACGTCATCTTCCCTGAGATGGATCCACAGCCACCCGAGCATGACTGTACACTGCCTCATCTACAATTTACAGGGAACTGCAATATGCATTAGGATGATGCAATAATGTCCTAATAAAGTCACATAAGTAAAATAAAGTTCTATTCCAGACCAGGGATCAGAGCATTAAACTCATCATAAGCTGCAGCTGAAGTGGTGATTTTTATCGGGACATAAAAGCCACAAATCAGCTCCGCCTGACACTTCATTTCAAGGACTAAAAGTAGTTTTACTTTGCAGCTGAAGGCTTTATGATGACTTGGAAATTCAGATGTAATCTGGAGACTGGCACACACGAGTTCTGGGACTGCCAGAGTTGTGCAGCCTCCAGAAAACCAGGCATAATCCATTTATTTAATACTCACTCCTCCCTGAGAGTGGAAGAAAAGGACCTCCACTCATTCAAACACCTGGTGTGAGGAATAACTGAAATTTGGCTGGCTTTCTAGGCTTTTTTTCATGCTGGAAACAAGAAGTACAAGCACCTCAGTGAGGGAACTGAATAACTTAAGACCTGGAGCTGTTTTCAAATATGGATGATCTTTTCTCTGAAAAAATGTCAAAGTTAAAAAAATAGACAAATAAACCAGGGTTAAGAGGACAGAACTCCTAAGGCACACAAGGTAGCATAAGCACATAACTTATCTTTAAAAGCTGAAAACCTTTCCAAAAAGTTTATTCTAAAACAAATAAATAAAAAGCCGAGGTGCTGCTCCCTCAACAGGGTGTTTTTGCTTTAGGCTGCCTAAGTGGAAATCACTGGAGACATCAGTCAGGCATATCTGAAAGTCTCTCTAACATTCTGCTGCAAGAATAGTGGCTTAGAACATTTTAAAACCATTATGCTACTAAGCAGGGAGGAAAATAAGCCATTAGCCTGCGATATTTAGGATCAGCCTGGGATACTTTTCACTCGGTTCACTTCAGCATCTGCCGTCTTTGTCCCTACTTTTGTAGGCATTTGCACTATTTAGGAAGTTGGCTCCGAGGTATGTCTGCAGTATCCAAGTTTCTTTCAGGGACAGCTGCTTTCTCCCTGTGTGATTCTGTGGCACCAGGCATCTCGTTCAACTGAGCATCTGTACAACTGGAACTGCTCAGCAGTAGGACATGGCACACGCAGTGTATTAGATCTCGAGTCCGTAAACATCACAATATTTGAAACAAAAAACCCTCAAGTTACTTAAAGTGTCTTCCAAACTGCATCACCATCTGTGGGAAGAAGTCAATATTTGAGACTAGTTCAGTTCCTACAATTTAAACAGCACAGGGTAAAAGCCTGACAGAGATAAGCTCGTGTATTGCTGCATCACACCCAACAGATCAGTCACAAACTCTTACAGAAATGTTTCTGTGGTAACATGACACTGAAAGCTTTGGGTAAATTCATCCATGTCAACAAATGTAAAGAAATGCATGCAGAGACTGGAGAAAATTTAACTGGAAATACAATAGAAGCGGAATTTCCCCCTGGCTCTCACCATTAGATCTTTCTACACTTGTCAGCTTTTACTTGCAGCATCCTGGAAGAGCACTTGGTGTTCACTGCAAACTGTCACCTCACAACACACCCATTTTCTAGATCGTTTTGAACCCACTGAACAAGAGGCACTTGTTGACCTACACTTTCCTTCACTGTGAGGAAAGATTTATCCTCTCAAGCAGTTAAACTATGACAAGACCTTCACTTCTATTTTTGGCACGAAAACACTTAAAACTTTTTGAGAGAAACACAGTGTCACCTGAATTTAACCCATTGACACAATTTTCATGTCCTTCACAGAGCTGATTTGTGAGCAGGATTTTCCCTCTGAAGAAGCCAGAATGAGGATGAGTCAATGCAGTGTATTTACAGATAAGTACCACAGAAGGTACCAGTTGATGCAGTGACACTTTGAAGGGAGATTCCCCATCTCTTGTCTCCAGGAAATCCTAAAAAAGGTACAAGAATGGCAGTGCCATTGCTTGACAAGCATGTCAACATCATGTTTGTTTTAGTCTCATTTATCCCATCTTCAGAGGCATCAACATCCCTCAGCATTTTGATCCTCTTTCAAAATCCACATGACTATCAATTTACACCAAAGGAAGTTTTTCTTACACTTAAAACTCTCCTCCTGTGCTGAATTTCACTAAATTACCCTTCAAAAGAGAAAGTTGCTGCTTGGAAACCAGAAATATTAACATCAAAACACACACATTAAATTTCTCTATTAACTGACACTGGCCTAGAATCAAAATGCCCAAGAAATGACAAGGTTTGTTTTTTCAAAACTATTTATTCCCTAGTCCTGAAAAGGTCTGCTGATGTACAACCTCTAATAAACCTCCGAGACAACAGCACGTGTCACAACATTCCCCCTGGTTCGGGGTAAAAACCTTTAGAGATTCAAACTAAATGTGTTTTAGCTGTGCCTCGTGTCAACTGACTCAGAACTGTCACAGACCCCTAGAGGAGACAGAAGTTGAGAGGTCCTGAGATGCTCCATGGAGCATCTCCCTGGAAGGATGCAGGCCCGAGGAAGGTCTGGAGCACGAGTTTGATGAGGAGTGGCTGAGGGAGCTGGGGGGGGGCTCAGCCTGGAGAAAAGAAGGCTCAGGGGGGACCTTCTTGCTCTCTGCAACTCCCTGACAAGAGCAGGGAGGCAGGTGGGGGTCGGGATCTGCTCCCAGGGAACAAGGGACAGGATAAGAGCAAACAGCCTCAAGTTGTGCCAGAAGAGGATTAGATTGGATATAAGGGAAAAATTCTTTAGTGAAAGGCTTGTCAAGCACTGGCACAGCTGCCCAGGGCAGGGGTGGAGTCCCCATTCCCAGAGGGATTTAAAAGCCGCGTGGATGCGGCACTTGGGGACATGGGTTACTGGTGGCCTTGGCAGTGCTGGGTTTACAGTTGGAGACGATGGTCTTAGAAGGCTTTTCCAACCTAAAACTATTCAATGATTCTGTGAAAAAGAGCTATGGAAAATTGGCTTTGACAGTCTAACTGTTAGAAAAGACAAATGCAACATCAGGCAACAGAGACCTCGCTGGCAGATTTGAAAAACAGCAGCAAAAGAGTTTACTGAAGTCATACAACCTTTTCACAATGCATTGCAACAGAAGCTTTTTTATCCCAAAAGCATTACTGTGCATTATCCCCACAGTAACACTGGATAAGATGCAGTTTTTACCATCTTCTGTTCTTGCCCAAGCTTAATTAGTGAATGCCTAATTTAACCACTGTCACTGATTAATTAGAACAACAGAGCCAGAAGCAGAACCAGCACAATACAACAAAACAGCAATATTAAGCTCTACTGGAATCTACTCTGAATATTTTTTAAAATTCCATGTCAACAGACATTTCCTTTTTGCAAATTGTTTGTGAACAGTTGATGTCCTTATTAGAGAAACATCTGGAGATCTTGTTTTTGAATTTTCTTCTCGACATTTGAGATTGACCTTTTCATTTCTAAAACCTGTGCTACTCTCTTTCAGTTTAAAGCCATCCCCCCTTGTCCTGTCACTATGTGCCCTTGTCCCCAGTCCCTCTCCAATTCTCTTGGAGCCCTTTAGGCCCTGGAAGGGGCTCTAAGGTCTCCCTGAAACCTTCTCTTCTCCATATGAAGACCCCAGCTGTCTCAGCCTGACTCCAGAGCAGAGGGGCTCCAGCCCTTGGAGCATCTCCGTGGCCTCCTCTGGACTCCACTCCAGCAGCTCCACATCCTTCTGCTGGTGGTCCCCCAGAGCTGGAGGCAGCTCTGCAGGGGGGGGTCTCACCAGGGCAGAGCAGAGGGGCAGAATCCCCTCCCTTGATGCAGCCCAAGATGTGATTGAGCTTTCTGGGCTGTGAGTGCACACCGCTCAGACACTTTGAGCTTCTCCTCCACCAACAACCCCCCCTTCCAAGTCCTTCTTCTCAGGGTTGCTCTTAACCCACTCTCTGCTCAGCCTCTATTTGTTGCTGGGATTGCCCCAGTGCCACATGCAGGACCTTGCACTTGGCCTCGTTGAACTCCACGGGCCCACCTCTCAAGCTCGTCATAAAGAGTCCTTACAGAATTCCCTTTCTAAAGCCACCCACATTTCTTCACACTTTTCTCTTTTAAGTGCATCCTCAATACATTCAGCTTTCCTCCCCTCTTTAAAAACTGCTCTGTCTTCCTTCCTCTCACTCCTAGACCCTTCCCATCTTCCATTTGGATTTCCTGATCTTCCATTACACCCTGTAACTTTTTTCCCCTCTAAAATCCCTTTAAAGCCTCTTCACTGTATCAGCTCACATCTCTTCTACTGTGTCTCCTCCACAACCCTCCTTCTGTGTATCTCTCCCTCCTCCCAACCCAGTGTTAGCCCTGCTAGAGCCAGGTATGAGGAACTTGAGGTGAAACCATCCCAGCCAGGCCTTCTAAGCTTTACACAAACTCAACTTGATGCAGCAGGATCCCAGTAGGAGAGGGAATTACTCCCTTAAACACCAGACTGACCCACACTGGTTTGTGCAGGAAGAAAATACAGTAAAACCCCTTTTCAGGAAGGCCCTATTTCAGTGCATCCTGAGCACAACAAATGTATGTACTAAACAGTACATAAATATAACAATTTTACCTTTACACATCTGTTATGATAGAAACCATGTTCAATTTTTGTTATTGCCCATTTTGTAAAGGATGTTACAAAACAGATTTGAAGGCAACAGGAAGTGC
Organism: Myiotriccus ornatus; assembly: GCA_036023395.1. Lineage (NCBI taxonomy): Eukaryota > Metazoa > Chordata > Aves > Passeriformes > Tyrannidae > Myiotriccus > Myiotriccus ornatus. Next base: position 2,282,257 of record JAYRBT010000042.1, read on the forward strand.
CTTACTGTGAGATTTTATTTTTTTTTTCAGCACAGGCTCTTTGTCCTACTTGACTGCAACCTCTAAAAACCTTTGCTGGGGAAAAGCGATAATATTAAGGAGTTATTTAATCTCGTACGGAAGTTCACAAAATTAGCCATGACAAGAAACTGGGAAACCACAAATAAGAAATGAGACATTTTTATACTTTTTTTCCAAATAGTTGAAGAAATTAACTCATGAATTTGTCAAAAAGTGGTGGAATCTCCAGCTTTTCACACCTTCACGAAGAGGCTGCAAGAATTTCCCGAAGTTCTGCTCTGACAAAACAAGTAACGGACTCAAAACACAATAACCACACAAAACTTGGACATTTCACAGTGCACAGTGAAATGAACTGTAGAAGCCAAAGCTCTTGGACTTTCTTTTGTTGCCTCCTATAACCCAAGCTACATTCATTTCACTTTTCCTACGTCAAACACTGAGCAAAACAGGCCAAAGAAAATGGCCCAAATGAATTCCACGAAAGCTCTTGGGGTTGTGTAGCCTTTGGCAGTTACCCCTGTTCTCTAGAATTCCATCTGTTAGTTGTCCCTTTCTACTCGTTTTTGACAGAAGCTAAAAAAATAAACAATTTGTTTCTGAAGCTCAACACCAGCCTTGGGTCTGGGAGGTTTGTTACCAAGTTCTTCTTGGAATCCCTCTAGTGGGGGGTGTCCCTGCCCATGGCAGGAGAGTTGGAACTGGATGATCTTTAAGGTCCTTTCCAACCCAAACCATCCTGTGATTCTGTGATAAGTCTGGTTGTTCAGCCATAGAAAATTACTCAACTCGTGTTCCACTCGCTGAGCTGATTTTTGGCCGATCGTTCTGCTTTTGAGAAACAAACCTTTCCCCTCCAGGAATCTTAACACTTCAAAGCCACAGCCAGCTCACATTTTTCCCCATGTAAGCATTTCAAAAGTCTTCAGAACTTGAAGGTCTGAACTCTGTGGCTCTCACTGCAGCTGCACTTCAACACAAGCACTTCAGAAGGGGCACTTTCCTGGGCAACAATTCATGTATTTTTAGGAATATGGATGTTTGCAGAACTTACCTCTTTCTCAGTATCCCTGGATATGCAGGTCCACTGGTTTTCCTTCACACTGTATGCCCAGAAGTCAGCCAGATCCTGAGTTCCATCCCAGCCACCAAACAAATAAACAGTTTCTGTTAAAAAAAGGGAAGAACATTTAATTTTATTTGAAGAAAACATCTTTAAACAGGCCAATACCTACAAAACACCTGTGACAAACAGGCAAACTATCAGAAGAGTAATTTGAACCAATTTTTACTTAAAACACTGTTCCTATTTGTACAGAACCAGTCACCAAGACAAAGAAATGTGGTTTGGTTTAGTAATGGAAGTTTTTAAGATTGATAGTCAGCCAGTTCTCAGAGTCATTTTCTATTTCTACATTTACATAAGAGGCAATCAAACCCACAGTCTTCTGATTAAAATTCCAGACAGACAAATGAACAATATTTAACATTTTGGATCCTGTGCACTCAGTCTATCAATGACATCTCAGCTTGTACCCTGTCTGGTGCAAGATTTATACATCAGCAAGACCTGTGAGACAAGAGCAGCAAATTTTTCTGTTCAGTCCGTCCCTGAGAAAGAAAAATTTACTTCAGTTATGAAATCCTCTCTAAGGGAAAAGCCTTGCATAAAGGAACTTACCTGATGGCACAAAAGCAAGTAAGTAGAAGAGTTAAAGATTTAAGTCAGTGTTTCAGGCCTGTCACTTCAAACCCACCACTGCTCCATGCACAGCAAGTCCAAAGGATTCTCAGACTCACTGATAAAACCAGATGAAGCCTCTGAACAGGGGAAGCATTCAAGAAGTCTCTGTTCTGCCATGGAGAGATAACTAAACTGCTCTCATTACAGAAACACCACTATCTAGTCTCAAATGCTAAAAATACTTCATTTTTAGACTACATTAAAACACAACACAAAGCCAAGTACAAGAAGAACAAGCCCCTCAAGACCTGTAGAGCTTTGAGAAAGTCCTTTAAAACCCACAAACCAGTCCAATTATGGAGGTAACAGCCAATTTTGAATCCAACACCAATTAAACAGCAGAGTTAGAAGCAGGATTACAAAATGGAACCAGTCCCTGACCCTTACCTACCATCAGGATAGTGGTCATCACCATGGAAAGGTTACCCTGGTTCATTAACTTTAATTACCCTTCCTCCTGGACTCAGGGCCCCCAGTGTTCCCTGCAAAGAGCAGGTCCCTTTGTGCACACAAATTCTCACAGCTCACAAAACCCACATCACCACAACAGCTTCATTGATAGCTGAGAAAAATAAAAGATTTGGCACCGGCTAAATATCCTCCTGGGGCCTTGCCAAAACGTCAGGCCTGCCTGGAAAGGCTTTGTTGGCTCACATGAAATTTAATAGCAAACCTGAATGAATCTGATGAAAACTCAGCTTCTGAGAGTTACCTACACCGAGCTGACAGAGTGAAATGGCCTGTGAGCGCTGAGGGAGGAGCACAACCACCCAGCTGGTGCCACTGAGAGCATCCCCAGTGACACTGTGGGGGCACCAAAACTATGCCAGGCTCCGTTTTCATAATGATGGAAGACTGCAGCTCACACCAAAGAAAGGCTCCATCACTATCTAGACCCAATGACTATCATTTTTGAGTTTTGTGCCTTATTGCAGAACTATATACATATTTTATAGGAAGTTTCTGTATTGAAAAGGAGTATTTTTTAACGCATAAATGCAACTGTAGCTGATTATGTCAAGAAAATATTTTTTCATAGTTCTCCTAAATTTTGCAATGGTTCTTCCACAGTATAAGGGAAAAATTAGTTATTTGGTGTTATTTGGAGATTGGTTTTAGCTGGTTGGTTTTGAAATTTTTGGGGGATTTTAGATTTTTTTAAAAAGTCAAACTTCAGTATATTCCCCAACCAGAATCACCCTTCTGTTCCACCTGTTAATTCAGATTTTATGGGAGGGTTATTTTTCCACCTCGTATGCAGAGATCCGAGCAGGACAGATCCAGGATGCATTCCCAGCACTCCAGGCATTCCCACCTCACCAACATAACAGCAAATACTCAAGAGAAGAAGGCAGAGACCACAGACTCCAGGCACAGGAGTGGGGCAGCCGAGCAATCTCACACCAGTGTAACTATTCCTACTCTGGCAGTACTGGGGAACTCAAGGAGGAGAGGATTTCTCCCTCTGTATCCAAGCAATGTGTAGCACAGCAATATTGATGCTGCTTTATTAAAGCAACTCTCTATTCTGCTTCAGGGACACAGGAATTTTCAAACCTACCTGCAAGGCAACAAGAAAAAACATGAAAGCAATTATATTTACCCAAAGCTTTCACCAGCTATGTTTAGGAAGTCAAATTTCTCCTCCAGCATTTTCACCTTATTTCCTCTACATTTATTTCTGAATACAAATTGAACACTTTGAATTAAATATGCTCTGTGGGTATTTCTAAACTGCTTGCTCAGACAAAAATGTTTCTGTAATATCTGAATTCTTCTCCTCCCTCACTGTCTGGATGACTAAAGGGTACCAGAGCACTCCTCAAATTAGAGGACACACGTTCCCAAAATTCAACATATTTCTTGTCGATCTCTCGTTAATTTCTATTTTTCAGACAAGTATGTAAAGCATCCTTCTCCAACCCCTGTGAAATACCAAATATCCCAGGGCAGTTTCAGTCCAGGTTAACTCGTGTTCTCCAAGAGTTTTCCAGCTCCTGTTAACTCCACCTTCTCCATGTGGTGAAATCCTGGGTGGAATTTTGGTACAGTGGGTCTTCCTCATCTGCTCAGGGTGTTACATGGCCAGGCTCTGGCCAGGCTGACAAAAAGCTGCTTGGTGTGCCTGAGCCTCCCTGTTCTACCTCCTAATACACAGGCACAATGAATACATTCCAATCCTGGTGACATATTTAACTACATGCTTTAGTCAAATGGTATCTCCATGTCTCTGCTAGAACAGCTCTCCATGAAATATGAAAGAATTATGGACCTACAACACCTCTGCAAGTCATCTGATCCATCAGTCACCTCCCAAACCTCTCACAGCAGGACCAGGCTGCACAGGGAATTACTCAGTTACACTTTGAGTATCTCCAAGGGTGGATATCTCAGTCTCCAACCTGCTGTAATGACTGATTATCTTAATTACTTGGGTTTTTTATTATTCCTAATATCTGGAATGTGGAGTTTCCCATCCTGCCCTTCATCCTATCCCTCTGCTTCCCCCCAAAATGAGTGTGGCCACCTCCATGCTCCCACCAGCTACGTGAAGACAGCTCTGAGATCCTGCCATGAACCTTTTTCCTACCAGCTGCACAAAAGCAGCTCCCAAAGCATCTCCTCACAATCACAGGCTCCAGCCCTGACCACCTCGGTGGCTCTTCAGTGACTCTCAGTTAGACACAATCCTCATTGTCCCAGAGAGCCCAAACTGGGCACAGCCACACTCCAGATGTGGCCTGGAGTACCAAAGAGAGGAACATCCCCCTCCTTCACCTGCTGGCCTTACTCCTGCTGACACAGCCCAGCAGGACATTGATCATCACCGCAAGGACACACCACTGGTATCTCAAAAGCCCTCCATGAAAAGACATCAATTCCCTCAGTAGAACCACAGATTTAGTCATGTGCCACCAGCACTGTCCACTCTGTGAGGGGCACTTGGAGCACAAATATAAAACCAGACCCAAATTTCTGTGCAGTATCACACCCCTTGGTTTCTGAGCCGCAGTTCAGTGTAGATGTTGGCTGGATCCAAGTTTTTTTTCAGGCCAGGCACAGAGTCTTCCTCTCAAATGTGAAAGCACCATGAAGTTGAGTAACCTCCAGGATTCAGCAGCTGTTTGTGTTTCAGAGATTCGAAGCCATCTGTGTTTTGTTTCAGAGATCCCTTCATCTTGTACACAAGTCCTGTCTTTAAATATCTTATGGATAACAGTGTTTTCCTCAGGCAAAACAGCATCCTTCACGTCTGCTGCTCTCTCTTCATCTTTTTCATCTTTCCATGCTGCTTTTGAACCAGCCTTGTCGCTTCCACTGTGCTGCCCACACATACCATGGGCACGCTGGGCCCAGGGCTCTGGATCTCCCCGTGTTCCCAACCTACAGCTTTGTTCTCCCTTATCCAATCAAAGGAGGAAAACACAATTCCTTCCAGCAAAAGGAAAAGCAAAATAATGTACAACCAAAATTAAGAGTAGTTGCACTTCAGTGAGCAGAGGTAACACACTGATAAACACCATTCCGCTAATATTTTCCCTCAAAAAAAGTGGTTTCACTTGCCAAAAAGAAGAAAAATGGAGACCCAAGAAAATCATCCTGGTTGCTTTGCTATTGTTTCTACAATAGGCCCATCGGAAAACTTCAGCAAGCTTTAGCCTGATAAACTAAAATCTGAAAATTAAAAAGAGCAGGATATAACACAAGATTTTTTTATTAAACAGGATTATTTCTATATAGCCTATAATTCTGTTACCAAAATAAATTGTGTGGCTTTATGGACTGCACTGCGATTCACATAAAACTGTGCCTGTCCTATGAGGGCAGAGGAGATCAATTCCACCTTACCTATGGAATTACAACCCAAATCTCCAAAACAAAGCACATGTATTGCCCTAAAATACTGATGTTATTCCTTAAAGCTTGAATTTGGCAATTCACTTCTTCGTTCCCACTATCTTAAAAAGAATAAACACTGGAATTTTTAAATGTGTGTCATATCTGAACTATAAAGAGGTCTGGGAGGGCAGACTCAAAGCTCTGTTAATAAAGTACCAATGCCAGATCCCAACATCCTCATCCAGAACTGCATTAGGGCTCAAAGCCCCTGGGAACACACAAGCCTGCGTTTCACTGCTCAAACATTTCACCAGGGCAAACATAAACAGCCTTCAGGACTGACATTCAGCACACACCACTGTGTTCTTGTGCAGTTTTGCGGTTGTTTGGGGGATACTTTTGTTTTAATTTATGTACCTGGGTTGTGAGTACCCAATTACCTCCCCTCCCTTGTATAAAAGCACAGGGAACTCTCCAGCTTCCCAAATGGAGAGCTCCATGAGACACGCACTGTGCAGGGAAAAGCAGGAATAACATAAGCCTTCAGTTTTCATTCAGATTCTAAAGCTTTCAAGTCCCTAACAGTGGTTTCATCTCTGTGAATGCCTCTTGGTTTATGTTTCTGCACGTGCATACCAAACTCAAACTCCTAATTCTGCCTCCCAGAGTCATTCCAGTCCGAGTGTTAATACGATTAAAAGCATGGAGAGCATTATTATAATAACTCCTCATTTTTATTTTACTTTATGTAAGAAGACAAAACATGCTGAAGGGCATCTTAGACCAAGTTAAACTATGTTCTACCTGAAACTTATAAAGAGAGTCTCAGGGACTCAATGCACCATCAGGAACTTCAGATCCAGCTCAGCTGCTTCCCAATCCATATTCTCTATCCTAACACCAACACATGCATCCAGCAGTCTCAGTGCTATTAAACAAATCAAACATTTTTCCAGTCAGCGATAACTGGTTAATATTTCCTTGAGGTTAATCAAAATACAGAACCATTTGTAGCTCACTTATAGCTACAGCAGGTCTGGCCATCAGAGATGGAAATTTGCTTCCAACACATATTTTCTATGTGATATGAAACTTCAGAATCTCCTTAGAGGTAAGATTCTGCTGTTTCACTTCATTTCCAAAAGATTAAAGTTGAAGAAAACACTCGTTTTTGAGAAGGACCTCACCTCTCTAACAAGGAGTGCAAAGTGAGATGATTTTTCAGTTGCCAAAGAGAAAAAAAACAACTCAGCAAGTGTGTGGGTAAGGCAGGGAAGATGTCTTTGAAGGGGAGAGTACACCACTGCTCCTTTTTCCATTAACACTGGATTTGCTCAAGGTTAGCCAGGAAGCTTTACAGCTCCTGTCTGTAAAACACATCCTGACATAACTGGCTCAATTCCCACCAGCTCATTGAACACTACCTGTATTCAAAAGAAAAACTCCAGCAATCACCAATGGCTGCTTTTAAGGATAACAGCCCCAAGGACTTCCCCTGGCCTGCCATGACCCAAATTAAATGGCAAAACTGACAATCTCAAAAACATTTTGGCTTGTACAAGCCTCAGTGGACCTGGATGCAAAACTAAGAGCAGCTTCCCAAACAGCCCAGAGAGAAACTTTGGGAAGGTATCCCACCACCACTGGACAGAGTTGCAGGAAGAAAGAGCCAGCACGAGAGGGGGAGATCCAGCTCTCCCACCCTGGGACTCCACCCCTGGGGGTGCTCTCCAGTCACTTGTGTGCAATTAAAAAAAAAAAAATATATGTATATAGACAGATGGTTTTTATTGCTTTATTAAAGCAGAGTGAAAGGTGAAGTCCAAGGTAGAGCTCACAAGGACTTAAGCAAACCAACAGCAAAGGAAAGGAAGGCTCACACTACCAGGGATATATTATTTTCACAAGGTCTAATGGACTATCATTTCCAAGATGACAAGGATCATGTTACTTCCAGGCTCTAGCGAAACACTCACTCTCTACTTATTCCCAAGGCCACTAGGGAGCGTTCCCAGCCTCTTTGTAGGGAAACACCAGCAATCCTCCAGCAGTGTTTTGTTCTAATCAATCTCAAACCTCTTCCACCAAAAAAAAAAATAAAGTTTGCTTTCATACACAAAATAACTCGAGTGCTTCCTCCAGAGCTGTAACTACACTCTGAGCACAAGCCAGAGACTGCAGCTACATTTTCGCTTGTTCACTATGACTTAGCAAATTACTCCTGAAGGTGCTGCCCTGTCACATGCTCCGCTCCCGTCCCTGTGACCACAACAGATACGGCCACGGGCATTTCTCTGCCAGCTCCCTCCATGCCACCCTATATTCCTCTCCTTTAATCACACCCTGATCTTGTGTCTCCTTTCCCCAGAACAATCCTTTCACTCACACAGCAAAGACTCAGGCAGATGCTTTCCTTATTTTAGCAAGGGCTGACGTGCCACGGCAATCTGATTCAATTAAAGCAAGACAAAGATACATAAAGTTATGGAGAACAGCTATCACTGGAACTGTTACTGATACACAGCCCCCTTTCTTTTCTCTGCAGGTTCCCTGAAGCAGAGGCTGAACCATTCTTTAAACTGCTACAGGAAACGTTTTTGTAAAGAAAGTCTAACAAATTGCATTTAACAGGAGTTTCTCGCACACTGTGGAAATCAGAAGCCACTCCAACCAAAATACAAAGAATGTTTCAACACATCAGATCTATTGCTTGAGCCCTATTCCAAAGAGCACAGCCTGCAGCAGATAAGGGAAATTATTATCCCTAATTTCTCTTTTCTTGTTTGAGCTCCTGCTCGAAGAGGGTAGGAGGGACAAAAAATTAAAGCAAATTGTTCTTGGTTTCTTAGTTAAGACAAGACAGTGGTTAAGGCGTAACAGAGAATTAATAGGGAGGAAGGGGTGGGAAAGGCAGTTGGAATATAGTTCCAGAGGGAAAGTAGAGTATTAAATCCAACTATTAGAAAGTGCAATTTTTTTGCCTCAAAACCTGAAGCTAAGACAGTCTCTGAAGAACAAAAAAACATTTGCACATTAATCTGGAAAACAGCTGATTAAATAATTCAGTTAATTAAGAATTGTAAGAACTACTCACCTGTCTGCACATCTATAACCATCTGATGGCCACCTCTCATCCCTGGTCGACTGTCTTCCCCATCACCTTCAAAAAAGAGGGAGGAAAAGGTTGTCCATTATGAAATTTTTAAGCCAAGGAAAGGTATAACCTCAGTACAGAAGCAGAGCAACTTAGTAACTCACCCTTCTTTAAGCATTATTTCAAAGCTTTTATTAACACTTTTCCCAGGTAATATTCTTCTGTGCATTATAAAACTGTACTAAGTTTTACACTGAATTATCTGGTGACTGACGGTACAGAGAACAAAAGTTTATACCCTACTGCAACTCTGAGCACCTTGGAAAGGAACTCCAGAGTTCCCGGAGCACACAGGTGCTCACAAAAGAGCTCTGAGCCATTCCCCCAGCTCTCAAGCAGTGAGGACACAGCCAGCCTTGGCCCCCTTTTCCCTCTCTTCCCCACCTGAGAGATGCCTGAAGGCTGACCTGTGAGAACAGACACTCCAAAGGGTAATGCACCCCTGGGATGGGAGCAAGGAGGGGATGGAGAGACACAGCACAGCTGCCTTTGCACCAGTTATCCTCACACATAAGGGAGTCCCAACTGTCCCATTAAAGCAGCTTTCCAACCTCTTTAGATATCTTAAACTTTCAGGACAGGTGTCATCCACGGGAAGCAGCATAAGCAAGATAACCCATGTTCTGCTGGAAGAGAAAACTGCTTGTATTCCTGATAACCCTTCCCAAGGGGGTTGGGGTCACTGCTCCACATTTGGCAGTTGTCACCCCGGATCCTACATTTCCTGTGTGACAGTGAGCTTTGTACTGTGTAGTCAAGGATGCTGCTGCAAGTCTGTTCTCAAGGCAGAAACCAACAGAGAAGGATTTACTACATAACACGTAAAGACTCCGAAGGATCTCTTTGAAAACACGCCCTGTTCAGACAATGTATTTATTTGTCACTCTTGGCTTTGAGTTTGAGTCAATTCCGTTTGTTAAATCCAGTAACACAGCTAACTGTTCTCATGTTTAACCTGTATCCTGAGATTTGGTACCAAACTGATGATCTATCCTTGAATTTACTGCAAGCATTCCTGCAGTTTTCCTTACTCAACCAGAGACTAGGCTGCATTTCACTGACTTTGCAGACAAATGCAGCTTTTTCACAGAAGAAACCATTCCCCAGAAAAACTGTCCCAGAGGAGCCCTTCTTGCATCAGCATCATTTTCTTGCTCAATATTCTCAAAGGAACAAGACAGAACTCATGTCCTGCCAGTTCTATCTTAAGAAATGTCCTTACCTTTGGTGCTTTTGGGGATAATCTGCCCCCAGCGAGGCTTGTACTCTTGCTGACTGATATACTGATTGAATAAGCCATCTGCAAAACAAAAATGTTGCTGGATAAAGCATTTATACTTCCATTATAGCAAAATCACTTTTCATGTGGGTAACTTCAGCCTCACTCAAGCCAGTTTTGCCACTCCAAAGCCTTCGTGTTCAGTGAATGCGCCATTATATGTCAGTTAGTTTGTTAAACTTTTGTTAGTTTGTTAATGAACTAAATGTGAAAGCACTAAAATAAAAAGAATACTTGCTACTAGATCAATCAGGAATTATCCAGTTTGCCTGCCAGGTCATGCCAAGTGTCTATAAATCTCCAGTGTGGTGTATTTAATTAAGAATAGAATCCCTACCCCTTATTTAAGCAAAAAGGAAAGTTGCCAGTGCATATAAAATTCAACCATTTTAGTCCATGTGAAGTTAAAACTAGGTCAGACAGCATCTTTGGAGCTTCATCTGAGAAGAAAAGGGAAGCAAAGCAGATTGTTTAAATGCTCCGATATGGGACAACCGGGCACTGGATGAAAAACAAAATAATAGTTTACATTTTCTTCAGGGAGTTAAGCAAGAAGAGAAACAATGTGTCAGGTCACGGGGCAGATATGCCAACTGCAGCATTTTGGTGAGAAACACCAACTCCAGCACTTTATCCACACTCCCCTTGTGCTTTCCTTTCCCCTGGTACACCTTCCACATGCCACCTCTTCAGCATCCAGAGGCCAGCTCCTAATTCTGGTTCTAGGCTATCAGCCTATCACATAAGCATTCCTCTTTTGAAAAAGAGATTCAAGACACCCACACTCTCCAGGACTGCTCTTCAGTCTGGGAAGGGCTCGGCAAACCTTTGGGGAACTTGGTGCTGCCGATCTTCAAATGCCTCCTCTAAAAAGCCCACCTCACCTTCTGCAGGCACAACAAACTATCAGACCTCGTGAGCACTGCTCTCCTGGCTGCATCCCACCCACCACCTCAACACACAAGCCCTTCCTGACAAGTGTTTGTCCATTCCCTGAAAAAAAGAATGAGAGTTGAGACACCTAACATCAAATAGTTTTTAGTTCTTTTGGCCACAGTAATTTCAGCTTTGAGGTAAGAGTTTAACAGATGATGGATGCCTCTGTTTATTTATAGAATGATCCTTACTGAACACATCCCTATTTATTTACAAGAAGGTAAAAATCTTTGCTAAGCATGACACAAGGTTCAGAGAATATTTTAAAGTGTTTCCTGGCATCCTGTAGTTTGTCGTGACTGAAATCCAGGTTTTAGTTAAAACTCAAGCCAGCAAGTATTTCCTGGGAGAAGATGAATGCTTTATTTAGAGACCATCTAATAGGAAAACGAGGGCACTCAAGAGCTACTGAAAGGTGCCGAGTTTGGTCTGAAAACACAAAACTTCCATAAACTCAGCTGTGCAAGATTTTCCAAATAAATACTCTGCAAACAGGGCAGGTTTTACTTTCACCTCAGAGCCAAAACCATCAGCTCTCTCCCCGCATTAGGTAATCGAGGAAAGCCAGAAGTTTGCTCAATGTATGTAGAAAGTGGTTTATTTTGGGTTTAATAGCAGGGTTCTTAACTCCCACTTCTTCAGCATTTATGAAGTTGGGACAACACACGAGAGGCTTGAAGCTCGAGATCTCATAAATTCTGATTCAGAAAAGCCAACTCTAATAGAACAAATGCATGTGCTGTAAGAAATCCCACGGTGACTCAGCCACAAACCCAGACAGAAACGCAGCCTTTTGGTTACTGTTACAGCCCTGGGTCTGCACGACAGAAACCAAAACCGTATTTATCCCGATGGCAGCCAATAGATAATTGGACATAAATAGCTCCAAAGGATGAATTACACCACATAGGATCTGAAAGGGTGATTTAACCTCTCTCCCATGCTCAACACCCACAGGCTGCACTTGTCAAGATACGACACTTCTCCCCTACTGTGCCTTCAGCCTCTTTTAATAATGCTTCTTGTCTTCCATGGGACACTGGTTTGGAAACACTCCAGCTTGCTTCCCAGAAATGTTTCTTTCTGCTGGGAGCAGTTCCACATTCATTCTACTTGTATTGCAAACCAGCAGCAGCTTGTTTTGGAAGCTGAATCACCACCTGTCTGACACCACCAGGGACAAAAAAAAAAAAAAAGAAAAAAGGAGGATTTCTAGGTGGATTCTGCACCCGATGCCAGACCTACGCCAGCGCACTCCTTATGCTCCTTGTCAGGATGGCTCTGCTGACCAAAAGGTCTCCAAAGCTGCTTCTCCAAGGATCAGATCTAGGCCTGCTCAGGTTTGTCAGCTGTTCCCAATGAATCAGGAGTTTAAAATAAATTTCAAGACTCCAAAAAAAAAAGTAAATAAGTGTGAAGTGGAAGTTTTTCAAGGAAGTTTTCCTTCACTCCAGAGGCCTCTCACTTCAGTGTCCATGTTTACTAAAATTACAGACAAAACCCTGCTCTGTACTATTTTTCAAGCCCTTCTCCGCAAGTCATGACGCATTTTGGATGTAACAACACAAAGTTCACGGTGGTTAAAGCTCAGTAAATTCTGCCACCCTGATAAGCCAAGCCTTTATTTTGCCAACTGCAGGTTACCCAGTAAGGATTAGGACAAACACCATGGACAAAAATATTTAACTTGCTGAAGCCAATCAGGAACAAGTTGTATTAAGTCTGAGGGTTTTTTTTAGACAACACACATCTGCAGATAGGATTACTAAAATCTATTCACTTCACTGATGGTTGAAAAAACTTCAGAGTGACCCTTAATTTCTGGGAGCTGGGGTTTGGATTTTTAAAGAGTTATGATTTTTCTCAAGCCAAAGAGAAATATCCAGAACACATAAACAGATTGAGGTGGGTTTTTTTTAGTCACAAAAATCCTTCTAAAAAAAATAAAGTTGAAGGAGAAAACAAAGGCGCTACCAGATAAAAATCCAGCCATTACTTGACAATTTCTTGGGAGAAACAAGGAAAAATACTTTTTTTTTCCTCCAGCCTCAGAGCTGTAATATTTTCTTGCACTTTGTTCTTTGCACAAATGAAACAAGGTTTGGTCTCAAGTCCCTATAAGTTATCCCTCTTCCACAGAAACCCCACCATTTACTTAGGACACGCTTCGTATCCCTAGCCAGCCTCTCCCCTCTGTATATCCCAGCACACAGAGCAGCATCCACACTTTCTCAGAACCAAATCCAAACAATACTGAATGGTAAAATTAAGGTATAGGAGTCTGTCTAGAGCTCCCAGGGGGATACAGGTGTTCCTGTGCATCCTGTTCCTGCACATCCTGAGTTCTGGCAGACACTGGAGCCTGCAGGCTGTGCATCACAACTTACTGTTTGTCGTGCAGGGCTCACTTGTCACCAGATAAACACATGTCACACCCTGACACGAGCAGTGCCACAAGGAACACCTCAGTCCCTGGAATACTAATACGAATCGAGCAGATCTTCCATCCATTCCAGGCAGCTTTCCATGTCTACAGGAGCTGCAGGCAGCTCAACTAAGTAATATGCACTCCACATACTCTCTTGGAGGAATATTAAGCAGATTTTTTTTGCCTTCAATAATATAGGCCCGAGAGCTATAGGAACGGATCCAAATGAGAAACATTTGAACCGAGTCTGTGAACCAGCTGAGATTTAAGGGACCCTTTTCTTTTTGAGAGGAAGTCAGGCAGCTGCCAGAGTTTCCATTTGCCCCTTTTCGAAGTGTAACGCACGAGTCAAAAGAATCTGCGGGCGAAGTGTGGCTGCCTGCCACCGAGCTCTCAAAAGAAATCATCTGGTGATGTGAGGTGGAAGACAGCACTCGTCATTAGCAATGCAAAAGAACAAGAGTTAGCTCTGCCAGCGCTAATTCTTGACCACCTACTCTTTTTCTACATGACTAAGCCTATGGAAATCGCCCGGCGAGAGATGCAGCGCGTCGCGCTTTTTCAATACCCACCACTGCGAAGATCAGCCTCTCCAGGAGACATTTTAGGCTGAGCCGAGCGTGCAGTATCTCTGTCAACCTCGCTGCACTTCTGTTTGTGCCTTTAAGGCAATGAACTCCCAGATCAGCGAGCGGTCAGGAGTTCACATATTCATGCCCGGCCTGTAGCAGAACAGGCCGCTCTTTGAACGGTTTCAGGGATAATTTAAGGATCTGTATTTGTCAATTAACTCTACACTTCAGCTACACTTCACAGACACGGGACCAAAGTTAATCCGCTTTTATTTGGAAAAGCAACACATCAGAGAGAGGAGCTCAGTGGTAAGAACACCCACACCTTAGAGACTAAGCAGCAGCTACGGAGACTTCACAGCAGAGCTGCTAAGAAAGTAAAATGGTAATAAGTCATCGCGGAATGGCCTGGGTTGGAAGAGACCTTAAAGATCATCTGATTCCAAATCTTATGGAAGGGTGAGGTCCTTATGGACAGGGACACCTTTTACCAGACCAGGTTGCTCAGAAATTCCTGAGGAGCTTGAGACATGCAGAGCAGACTAAGGACAGTGGAGGACCACAGGGAGCAGGAGGTAGGAATACTGTAGGAGGACATGCTAAAGGCTGAAGACCTCTATTCTCATCCTACCAGCAGCAGTTAAGTACCAGTGATATTCAACACTTTGACTGCCACCTTGCACAACTCCAGACAAACTATTCCGGCTGCAGTTTTGTGGTTCTCAGAAGAGGTCTGTCCTGTTCACTGTCCCATCACAGCCTGAACAGCTCCATGCCCAGGTTTGCCACGTGGCAGCACGAGCACCAGTGCCAGGGGACACAGTGTCCTGAGTGAGGGCAGGATTGACCCAGTTAGTAAAAACCTGCAGTCGTGTCAGCTTAAAGCAAATATGGGCTGCAGCCTCCGTGTCTCGGGATAGATGGCACTTCCCTCCAGAGGGTGCTGGGAGGCGACAGAGCTCAAGAACTGAAGGCAGCATAAAGAATGGCAGGAGGATGGGGGAGGAAGGTTAATGTATTCCAAGGCAAGCAAAATCATTAAGGATGACCAACAGAGCAACGGGAGATGCGCACGCTGACATTTAATTTCAGCCGGCCAGGTGCCGGATTAAAGTGCAGCAAAATAAACATCCTCACACGTATTTCTCTGTCCCTCAGAAGCAGTGACAAAACAATGATGCTCTTGAAGACTCTCCTGCTAAATTACCCACCGTCTGTTGCGAGCAAGACATGCTTCTGTACTTGCTGGAACAAAAAAAGGACTGACGAAACAAGCTACAGCATATTCCTCCAGTTTGCTTAAGGGATGCCAAGTTCCTCAGCTCTGCTAGAGGGAATGATCTCAAAAACCAGGGAAGCAGGATTGTCTACATCAAATCTGACATGGAACAAGAGTCTGTTTGTCAGACAGAAGACTGCAGCTCTTTTTTTCAACTACCCGGAGAGTCCTTTGCCAGTACTTCCACCCCTGGAAAAGCTGAGCACTGTGGACAGCAACCCCACTCTCAACATACACCACCTCAGCTCAAGTTCTAAAGGAAAACTGCTGGATGAAATAAATGTTAAATATTAAGTAGAAAATAAATAAATATATAACAAATTTTTTAAAAAAGTTACAAATATTCGCTTCATTAGTGCCCAAGAAAAAAAGTCCATTTTTGAGGGAACCTTTTCAGCACATTCTAGACTTTGAGTGAAATCCTATTCAAGAAAGAGTTCCTACCCCAGCCTGCAATGAAGTGGAAAGAGGAGGGCCTCCAGGCACTGAGATTAAGTCACAGTCAAGGCTGTGCAATGATAAAATCATCACCATCAGCACAGAGCACTCCTCTGGCTGCTGTAGCATCCTGGTGGGCTCATCAGCTCCCCCAGGCACTCGTGTCTTTGAGACACAGACAGTAACAGCCAGCCACAGCTCCCTGCTGCTTCTCCAGCCTGCAATCCTCCCATGCCCTTAAGATTCAGTAAGAAGCTGCCAGTTGCACAACGTCCCTGCATTGCAGGAAGCTGTTCACGCTCCCATCCCAGCCAGCAACACTCCATGGGCTCAGGAGGGCAGGGATGAACACTGTTCTCAGTCTCAACACTTGTAGCTGCTCCTGGAGCTCAGCACAGGGCAGGGCTCAGCTGCTCTGCCTAAGAAACCTTGAGCCAAACGCACAGAAAACCACTCATTGCAGTTTTGGAGGACCCATTACAATAAGCTCCATAAAACTGCACTCAGTTGAACAGCTTAGTCACGAGAAGATGGTGGATTTTCATGGAAGACAGTTCTTGATTTTAAAGCTATCATTTCTCTCTAGTTCTGAGAACCACTTCCAACTGCAGTGGTACAAATCCCACCGCTGGAGTCAAGCAGGTACACCGGCATCTATCCAAAGGTATTACAAAATGACTGATTAGCCCAGAATCAGACAAAAACATCTCTGGTGCCAGATATCCATGAAATTGGTTCACTAAGTCCCTAACTCTACTGGCATCAGACACACAGTTCTCCTCTCACGCCAGCACAAGTGTCCCATGAGGAGTGACTGCACATATTCAAACAGCACTACACCCACAGCCAGGAGCACCTCTCTTATCAGACTGCAATCCAAAACTGCTGCACAGGTCTTGAGAGACACTTCAGTGCAATAGTCCAACTCTTTCTGTATCCCATTTTATCAACAGAAAGTACATGTCCCTCATTTTAGGATTTGAGAGCTGTTTATACACCGTGGTTTTAAGTAGAAAGCTTCCAAGTAAAAAGTCAATAGTAGTTCCAATGAAACCAACAAGGTCCTGCTCTGCAAGGGAAAACAGGCTTTGCTTCTAGTCACTGACTTCCACACCATTCTCCAAGGATTATTTTCCCCATAAGCCAAAACAGCACTCTCATCCAGATACAGATGAAAACCTCTGCCTGAACACCAACTTGGTGGCAGGTTCCAACCAGAAACCATGAGCCAGATCACCCCTGAGAACTCCAGCTTTCAGCTTCCCTGCTCACCACTCCAGTGACTTTCCTGATAGTCAAGCCCACCCTCAGCTTGCCAACACTTACATGAAGAACTTATCTTTACCCACTCAAGTGCACCTCGCTGTCATCTCTGGGGGAAGGAGACTCCAAAAGCAGCAGTGACAAGACACTTCATGACTGAATTTTTAGCCTTCATTGCACAACAAACTCACAAACCCAAAAGCTGACAGCACACCACAACAGACGTCAAACAGCACACGGACCAGCCAGTTCTACTACAATGCACAATAACATTCAAAAAAAAAGGTAATATTTCAATGGGGTGTTTTTTATAGTTAATATATCAGACTCCTCCAAGTCTCTTACCGTTCACAGCTTTTTCTATCAGTTCTTCACAGGCATCAAAGTCCCCCTTCAACACCAGCTTGTCGTGGAGGTCTGTCAGCATGGGGTGCTCCAGAGCAATCTTGGTTTTCTTCTGCAGCGACTCGAAAGCCTCCGTGTAGTTGTGCTGCCGAAAATGCTTTAGGCAAAGGCGAATGGCTTCCTGTTCACGGTACTACTGGAACACAAGAAAACCTATGAGACATGTAGATTTTCCCTTCCACCAGCAGTGCTGGGAGCTGCCTGTGAACCTGGAGCAGGATCTCTTGTCCACGCTGCACAAAGTGCTTGCCAGCTCACAGAGGAACGCTGTGTGGACGGCATTACAAGCTGTGCAGGCATTTACTTTCCAACAGTATAGAAGTTATACAGCTTGGTATCATCCAGTTTAATGAGCATACAAGAAGAGAGTGCACGGTGTCCCAGATCTCTGGAGTGACCATTAGTTCCCCCCCCCATCTGCTTGGCCCTGCTGTTCGAGGCCTACACAAAGCGCAGAGCAGGAAAAAGCCTTCGCTATCAGCGTTACATAATTTGATTGTATGAGTCTTACATAACAAAATAATTTAGAAGAGTAAGTAGGTCACAGCTTTTCTAGGAGCAGAAGGAAAAAAAAAAAAGCCACAAGAACAGGAATACTTGCGATGACCACCACTCCTGTGATAGAAAGGCTGAAGGTTGACCCCAAATCCTGCGGGTTTGGGAGGGGTTTTATCAAAGGCAACAAGAATTTATGTGCACAGCAAAGTTTTAACTTCTAAATACCCCCCTGCATCTTGAAGCAGAACCTCTGCTTTCACCCCACAGATGAGCCACAGCTGCCCATATCCCACCTGACTGTGGGAAGGGGTGAGAAAGGTGAGAGAAACCCACACTGGGTCCAACATCCCTGCACAGGCACATGAGGGAATAGTAAACTCTGAGTAAGAGCTACAGCTTGTGCTGTTAACCCAGCAAATCATCCACTGTGTTTTCAAAGCTGCTAACAATATGCACAGGAAACACAGATTTTTAAGGTGATAAGTAGCAGAACCACTTATTTTAAATAGACTCTTCAAACCTAAATTCTAAGGCATTAAAGGAAAAAAAAAATCTCAATTTCCATCTTTAACACACAACTACTGTGGTAAAAAGCAATTGTAACTTTAAGCAGCTATAAGATTGATTAAATTACAGACATGAGATTTTAATCCTAAGTGGACACTACTGCTAAAAGTGAAGTTTATGGTATTTAGATGAATAGAAATCTTTCTGAATCCTGGAACTAACACTGACTCTCAACAAAAATTAGTGCTCTCGGAATAATAGCTCGATAGCAAGGATCTCACAAACTGAAGTGGCTAAAGAGAAACACGGCCATGTGATATATTTTTAGTTCTTAATCCATCAGTATTTCACAGCTGCAAATAGCCAGAACTATGCATTTTTAGAAAACCAGTTCCCAGCCCACATGAAAAAGGCCAAGGACATGTACTGATAAGAATGCAAGGCTGCAGCAAAGGAGTATTGAAGCTAGAACAGTTTTACAGCACAACTGGTAAAAAACAATTGCTTTTTTGTCTTTCCAACAGATACCTAAGACACTGTCTTTAAGAAATGTTCACTTACATCAAAGCCAAAACCAAATTAGATTCCCTGTTTTTCAAAGGGATGGCAAGCAAAAGGAGAGCTACACACCAGTAACAACTAGCTTCTGCTTTTTCAGATCCTCCAGTTCAGAAATGAGGCAAAATTCAGACTCGTTGTATTTCCACTGAGCCCCTCATGGGGTTTATATTTATTGGTTTATAAAACATGGAATGACTGTTGGATGCAGGTTGGCCACTCAATGCCATAGAAAAGTTTCTATTCAAGTGACACCATAGTACTACTTCAGAAGTTAAATATGAAAACCTCTTTTTTATGCAAAAAGGTGTATAAAAAGTATGTAAAAGGCTCCTTTATAAATGCTGTCATACAGGTTTAAAGAGATGACAACCCAAATAATAGCTCTGATCTGAAGCTGTAAATAATTCCTATGGTTAAAAATGTAACAGGAGCATGAGACCAAGATATTAACACTGTCAAACACACTCGTAGAATTAAAAATAAATTCATGTGCTCCTCATCAAAAGCGATAGGCAGCAATAAACTGCCACTTCTTAGGTGCTGATGTTTGCCCACTCTTCAGGAAAAAGTGGTAAGGGCTTTTGTGAGGCAATAGGCTGAGCTGGACAGCAAGGAGAAAGCAGTAGAGGGGAACTGAGTAGCGTGCTGGCTGCTCTCAGTGCTTATTCCTTATCCCCAACTCCACTCCCTGCAAGAAAAGGGAGGTTTTGTTGGCACACAACAAAAAGGACAGGCAACTTCAAGTAGAACCTTCCTCACCTCTGATGTCACAGGCAGTAAAGAAATACTAGATCTCAAAGCCTCTGAGATTCCCAAAAACAGGCATGAAAATATTCACACCACCTCAAAGAACTCGAAGAAACAGGTCCTGCCTTTCCCAAAACATCCTCCTACATGGATCCATCCAGCAGCAGTGGCCTCTCAGGGCTGGGAGAGAAGAGAACACCAGTGGCATATGCACTCATCACCAAAAACTTGGCAGTTGACCCTAGCAGAGCCCAGACCATCGTGACTAAGTCTCTGCCTTGCTGCTTTGGGGCTCTCCAGCTTTAGGAGAACAATGCTGGCACCCCCTGAAGAAGCCGTCACTGCACACACGCTGACCATGAAAAGTGCCGATTCCATGGGATAAGATGGAAGGAAACAGATGCAGACATCATCATCATCAAATGGCTCCTAACCAAAAAAAAAATACAAATCAGAGCTTTCTGCTTACAGCAACTGGTCCAAACTGCCAGACACAGCACCACGTGCAGAGGCAGCAGAAGGAAGCACAGAAAACCATCAGCAGCTTCTGTCAAGTGGACTTTTCAGAAGTGGACATCGATCATCAGCTGACTAATGACCACACCACCACTTGGATCATAAAGCAGCTACGGACAACTTGTCCTGTGCTCGTTAGGGCTGCATTTAAATCCTCCCTGAAGAAGCTCGTGATGTTGGTCTAAGTGGGTATGAGCCAGACACCACAGTCACACATTTTCCTCACCACACTGGCAGCACCTTGAACTGGTGAGGGAGTCTCAGTGCTGATCACACACAGTCTCTATCCCCTTCTAAGCTTTTCCTTCTGGAAGCAGAGATACACTGCTCCCCTATTCAGTCTTACTCAGCTTAGAAGGATGTCTCCTCCGCAACACAATATGAATCTCATTAATTGTTCCAGAAGATCCAGTGCATAACATGCAGCAACAAAATGAATTCTGGTTGTCAGTGTGCACTTCCCTCCCACAGGAAAGGCGTCTCTTGTACTCAATTAAACAATGTTTATACAAATAATGTTGGGAACCTTTTGAACTTTCTGCCTATCAAAGTGACAAATGGCATAAATCATCTCATCTCACAGTCCAGTGGCATCGCCCCTGCTCTGTTCCAGAGTATTCAGCAAAAAGACAGTAAGAGGGAAATATCAAAACTGCAAGGAGCTGCAACAGGAAAGACACCAGCATAGATTCTCTTTAAAACAAGCTCATTTTATACCCTGTAACAAAAGCTGCATCTCTAACCCAAAAGCCTCTGGACTCACATAGCTCTACAGACTGGCACCTTAAAAGAATGACTAATCAAAAGGTAAGAAGAGGGGGGGAAAAAGGGATCTGGTTTTGTTAAGATTCATTTCCCTTCCAATACAAACACTATTTTCCTAATATTGTCCCCTTCGACTAAGTGTTTGTTTTATGTTCTTCTTATGATGCCTACGTGGCAGGTTTCTGTGGTGGTTTTGGGGTTTCTTGAGAGTGTTTTGTTGGTTTCTCAAAGAGAACACGCAGATACAATTCAAAAAGATTCCCTTCGAGTCAAAGTCCGCCATGTGGTCTGAGTTTTTGCTGGTTTAGAAGCTGATATTCAAGGAGTGAAAAGGTCACATCAATTCCAGTAAGAGAAGTTTCACAACATTCTGAGACTGGGAATCCTCAAACAAAAAAGGCATCTAAAATGCAGGCCTACCTTGCTGTACCAGTTGAGGCAGGGCTGGACCACATCTGGATCATCAATGCCATTAAGTTCAACATACCAGATACTAAAATTGAAGCTAGGCCCCCAGGACAAGAGTGGAACTGGAGAAAAAAGGAAAAGGAGAAAAAGGCTGCATAAACATCAAGCAACAACTGCATTACACAGCACTATTGCAACAGAATGCTTTTAAAGGTTACACAAAATTCACTATTTAGGATTTAACCTAAAGTTCTAGTTTGTTTAACTAAGCTTATGAAAATTACCAAATACATCATGCTCAACTCTTCATTTAAAGCAACCTGTGCTGAGCAACATTAAAACAGCAGATCATTACAAAGCAGAAGCTTGCTTTAAGCAAAAGAGCAAAAATACTATCATTTAAAACAGCTCCAAGAGGCAACAAGCTTTGACAAGGCTGGGAATCACGAGCACACCAGCGACAGTATTTGCTCCTCATAGTACATTTATTTCCCCATTTGTCAGCAACAATTATTTTCCCTAATGGTGAAGACAAGAAGCTTGGGTATTTTAAATTTTACAAAATTAGTAACATCTGCAAGTTGTGCAGGAGGGAGGGAGGGATAACTGTCAGTTTCCAATTTAAAGACTCTGATTTTTTTTTTTAAAGCTTTAATCTGTGCAGTTTTTTGCTGATACTATTTTATCTGAGCATCGGAACAAATGTACTTAAAATACTAAAGGACCCATGAAAGACATTGCAGCCTCTCACCTACAGTTCCTCTACCACTCTGGGTTAATATCTGAGGCCTCACACTGATCTCAGGATTAATCTGCAGGTTAAAACTTGGTTCTGCTTTTTGAAGCTGCTCCAACTCCCCGAAAACTTGTGTGTGAACTCTGACTCCTAAAAACTGCAGTGAAATCAAGTGGTTTCATTTCAAGTACTTTTGTTTCCTTTGTATTTGACTGTAACTGATAAACAGGAAAAGGCAGTCTTAGAGGTGAATGTGCAGTTACCAGCAACAGCAAGGAGTCCACTACCTCCTCCCTTCCACTGTTTTTGCCACAGAGAAATTACTTGTTGTCTTTCAAACCACTATCAAATACCACTGAGATTACCCCGCTGAACTAAGGTTTTTCTGACCTAGTCCTACTCCAAGAGGAAACAAAAACCCCAAGCTTATCACAAAGTTGTTCCTGAGCTCTTAAAGGTTCTTAAGTATTTATACTTCAAACAAGCTACACATATTATTTTCTGCAGTGTGTTTGGGCACAAAACACATGCTCAAACACCTGATTTTCTTAAGTTTTAGAGGGTGTATTTACAAACCTATTTCTAAGGGCTCGTTATAACTTCTGGGAACAGTCATCCATGGTAAAGATCTTTTAGAAAAGATCCAAAGGGACTTTGTATATGCAACTCTTAACTGACTTTAATATCCATAAGTAGGTACTTTCTACGTTACAGCTCTCAAATCATCTTTTCCAAGAGCTTATTTCTACTTGATTGTTCAGCACACAAAGCAAAGCAAAATTCTTTCAGAACAGGTCCTTGTAAGTGCATGTTTGTGGAGACAAGAGAGAAGTGAACTGGTCAGAAGAACCACGAGTCACCTGTCTCCCATTCACAGTCCACACACTCTGCCCAAGAAACTTCCTTCTTGCTTACTTTTGTCCTCCACACAAGGTGAGTGCTGCCAATACGGTCCCTTAATACCATAAAACATTCCTACTTCTAAATCCAAGCACAGAGATCAGTTTGATCCCGGATATCCTCCCCATTAATGCAGCAGACTGAAAATACCACACGTAAGGGTAACACCTTGGGCCTGTCTTTAGCCCTGAACACACAGAGCAGACCGAACTGAAGTTAAATCTGATATCTGGTCAGCTACAAAGACCAAAGTCCAGCAGCTCACTGCACTGAAACACTGAACTAAACCACAGACCACCTCAAATGGACCAAGACCATCATTTTCCTGAGGTGAACCTGAGGCAAATTTCCTCACACCGAGTTTATTGGGTGAAAAACCAAACCCAAGCATTACCACCTTCTCACCTCTTTCCAGAGAGCACACAGAGGTATCCCACCTGTACTTCTTTTCAGCAATTCTCCTCAGAGCTTCTCCCAGAAAAAAATTAACAATTCATCCTCCTTGTAGCCAACTACACCACCAAGGAAGATATTGGGGTGCACAGGACGATCCTGGACAGCTCTCACCACAACTGAAGTGCAGAGCCATCAACTCCCAACTTTTCCTCCCCACAGCTAACTCAGCTTCCAATAGCCCTTTTTACAAAAAGGAAACAGAACACCAGAAATGGTGCAACCATCTATTCCAAGGAAAGTACAGATATTAAACTGTACAGGGAATGCAAGGCAAATGCTTCCCTAGTGCTGAAAAACTCTTCCCCAGACAGAGAAAGCTGAAGCTGATCTTTGTCAGCTCCTCCACATGAGCAGGAAAAGAAACAAAGCAGAAGGATTGAAACTGGAATGTGATTTCTAATTCAGGTGTTCTGCTGTATCATCTCCCCACTTTTTATCCTCTCCTCTGGCTCTCAGGAGACACCTCTCACCCTTTTTTTTTTTCTATCCCTCTCCTTTTTGAGGTGTGCTCAGCTCTTCAGACAAATGTCCTGTTAGAGCAGCCAAAATCTGACTTAAAGCTGGAAGGAGGAGACACTAAGTGCAGCAAGGAGGTAGTTTTTTCCTGCACATCTTTGAGGTGGAAATACCAATATTAATACCAATAATACTGCAATTAAAGGTGTTAAAAGCTCAGAGCTACATTATTCCTCCAGTTTTTACCATAAAGCCACCTCAGCATGTCTGGTTTTCTTCTGCAGGTACTACAGTAACCCATCCTGAAACATGTGTGATTGTTAAGAACAGCTGAACTGTCACTCCACAGTGAGATGAGTCCAGCAGAGGAAAAATAATAATTAAAAAAAAAATTAAAAATCAATATCCTTCTAAGAAGCAGAAGGCATTTGAGTCACTTAAACAGTTCTTAATCCATACAAGGATGATTTTAGGGGATACTTCTCACTAACAGCTATGCCTAGACAAGGACTGTGACTCTGTATTAGAGGAGACAGTAGCAGAGACATTAAAAACAGCACAGTAATTTGAAATACCTCTCACAAGGTGATTTCTGTTTCCCTCATCTATAGGCACAGACAGTGTAGGTTTTAAAAAATTAAGAAAACATCCATGGAGAAAAAAAATTGGTCAGTTTTGTTACACCAAAGCTCAAAAATCTTGAAGCCTGGTTAGCAACTCCCATGCTTGTAACAAAACTGGCATGAGAACTACACCTAAAATTTTTCATCTTTCATGGCAATCAGTCTTTGCACCTTCTGCTTTCAAGGACACAGCACAGAAAAATCTTTGCTTGGAGGAACCACAAGAGCAGAACCAAAAAACAAAGCTCTCAGACATGAAAAAAGATTATTCTTCGCTATTTTGTCCGGATAAGTATCTTCTTCCCTCTCTCCAGTTCTGTAATGAGGTGCTACATGAAATGTAAAAATTACCTGTCAAGTAGGTCAAAAGCTGCACAACTGGGCATTTCAGTGCTCAGGAACTGAAGTTGAACTAATTAAACCAACAGAAGTGCAAGGCTTTTCTTGACAGCAGGAGAGGGATTATTCTTTCTGCTTTCTGTGAGCCTGAAGCTTCCTTTGATATAAGAGCAAGGGAAGCTGTAGGAAGAATTTTCCCCTTTCCCAGAATAACCCATGTGAGGTTCCTCATGCCCTGTCCCCCCATAAAAACCCCTCTGTATATCAATAGTGGTATTGGAGGTCTCTGTGCTGACCTGCAGAATTATAAATCAAATTCCTGATGCAAGTGCTGCCGAACCAATGCCTTTCCCAAAACCCAAACCTCACTGATCGCAGGAACTCTGGTGGTGTCAAGTCTCCAAGAGTCCAAAAGGGCAGATTTTGGCCTCGTTCCTGGCAGAGTTACGAGGAGCACAGCATGGTGCTTGAAATTTGGAGTTACTTTGGCCAACAGCTTGGAAATTCTAACAAACTCAAAACATTTTCAAGCTGTGAATCTGAAAAATAACAGAATTTCATAACATTGTTTTGCAGTTGTTTCACAGCAAAAAACGCTCTCGCAGTGTCATAGACAAAGTGACACCAGCCATCAGCCAGGGGTTTTCACAGGTTTTGGTGAAAAGATAATTTCCAGTTCTGTTCTAGCACAGGGAATTTCTTTATGGAAGGCAGCTTCAGGATAGAGCTAAAGAAAAACTCATCTCAAACCATAACTGGTGAACAAGTGATAGCTCAATATTAACGTATATAATACAGGATGCTGACTCATGGAATGGTTTGGGTTGGAAGAGACCTTAAAAGATCATTTAGTTCCAACCCCTATCGTGGGCAGGGACACCTTCCACTAGACCAGGTTTCTCCAAGCCCCTTCCAACTTGGCATTGAACATTCCAGGGATGGGAAGTCCACAGTCTCTCTGGCCAAACTGTGCCAGTGTCTCACCTTCCTCACACGGAAGGATTTCTTCCTAATACCCAATCTTAATCTACCCTCCTTCAGTTTAAGGCCATTCCCCCTTGTCCTATCAATATGTGCACTTGTGAAAAGTGCTACATGAAGATCCCATCCCAGCAAAACAAGCTGCTCGTTCCATGTCAGAGAAAAAATCCTGGCAGTAGAAATTAATCAGCATTTCACCATCCTAACAAGTTTCAGCTTAGTGCTACACTTCACTACATCAGAACACACTTTCCTGGAATACAATTTACACACCCAGAGAAGCAGCCAGCAATCTTTGCACTGGCCCTTTTAGCCCTCCAGGAACTACTTGCTGGTTTTTAGCCACTGAAAAATAACATTTTCCAAAAAACTAACGCTGGAAGCTTCAGAATAAGAAATTAAAATATTATTTTAACTTCCCTTATGTAGTCAACCTTTAACTCTAATCCTCTGCTACTCTTGAGGTTTCCTAAAGCCAAGAGTTACAGATGCTTTCAAAAGTAGCAGCCAGAAACAAACCCAAAGAACAACCAAACCCTCTACTTCTCCAAGAACAGGAAACCCCACCGTTTATGGCACACAAATGATTCCTGGATTCCCAGCCTGAGGCTTTCAGTTCCTCAGGCAAACAGGAGGAGGTTCAGAAAGCTGTGTAAAACATAACAGAGCAAAGGGCTCCAAGGGTGCCCCTACACAGCCACTATCAGCTGAGTCTTGGCAAAAGAATTACCCAACACATCAAAACGCTCCTAAATTCATCTAAATTAACCAACAGGATCCTTACCTCCTTTTTCAGCAACTACCTCCTTGCTCTATTCTTAATCTTAAACAGCTAGTTTAAAACCAGTCATTCTTGTACTATCTCACTAGTTAGGAAGGGGAAGATAAATTTACTGAGCAAGCCAGAAGGCTCCAAATTCTTGGATTAAATCCAACAACTAAGACTCCTGTTCTCTCTGGCCTGCAGGAAGCAAGAAAGAGAGATCCTCACCCCTGCTCCAATCACACATCCCCCATGCCCCCTCAGCAACCCCCTCCAGCCAAACCAGACACCAGGGGTACAATCCTTCTGTGCCCCTGGATGGCACCTTTTCCCAGAGGTGAGACGTAATATTAGAGCAGCAGGAAGAGAACAAGGGAGGCTCCTGCTGTTGCTTTATGTGTCACAAGCGTGCTTGAGAGTTAAAGGTTTCAAGTTTTTTCAAACTCACACTGAAACTTGGACTGGTACTTAGCTTAATGAGTTATTTAGAGCTCTATACAGCAGTTTATAGGAGGACAGGAAGCAGCTTCTCCCGCAATTAAGTTGACTCAGCAACTGTATTTCTGAAAATTACTCTGTTTTGCTCTCACTCCCCAGGATTTAAATTATGAAGCTATTATTTCTTATTAACAGGACTTCACTGTGTTCCAAATCTAACCAGCCTAAAAGATGATGAAATGGAACAGCTACTATGGATACTTTGCCTGAGTACAATGAAGTCACGAGTGCCAAGACCGGCACAAGTATCAGAAGAGATTATTTTCTACTCAGAATGCTGAAAAAATGCATTTACCTATCTTAATGAATCGACAGGGGAACATCTGTTCATCAATTTTATGCTTCAAGGTGAATGTTTCTTTGTTATAATCATTCTTTAAGCCACTGTGGGAAAAAATAAATAAGGTTACTAAATCTTACCTTGTATTTTAGAACTAGCTAATAAATGCAATCTAGGTCATGCCTGCAACACGAAGCTTGTTTCATATCACTCTGAATCATAAGCACACGTGCTGGACCAATGCCTGGGCTGTTCTCCACCACCTTGTGTCTCCCTGGGAGGCAGCACTGGGTAGTGATTTTGGGAGGGAATTGACTTTGGATCAGTGCTGCTCCCCTGCACCTGTAACCCTGGGACTTCAGCTAAGGATCTGCTGGACTGAGCTCTTCCATTCTCCAGAGGGAGAAGGATCAGATCTCAAAATTATCACCCTGATAAAATGCTTTCGGATCCACTCATGGGCATTACTTCATAAAAATATCAAATATTTAGTACACTTTATCAAAACTCTTAAGTCCATTTTTACTGCAGATGCGAGTACAGGTCCCAAAATGAGGATTTTTACTGAACTTCAGCACAAGTGAAATGACATTAGATATCAATAATTATTATGATACTAAGACCTCTTCCCCCACAGCTGTAGCACCAATAAAGGCAAATTGCACGACTGGTCTATCTAAAGAGGGCAGAAGAGGGGGAAGGGTTGTGGATGGTTTCTGTATGATCATGAAAAATACCTGCAACACAGAACTTCCCACATTTCTCCATGGCTATTCTGCTTGGCTACAGATGATGTACACCCATACATTCATTCCTGGAGGTGGACTTCTCTTCTGGAGGCCTCCCAAAATAGACTAGTTCTTGCTTCGCTTGTACTCCTGGATATTTAACTCTCATTTCCCTTTCTGAAGCAGCAGAGTCCTTGAAAGGCCCTTGCAAATTTACATTGCCAACTACTCTGAAGTTCTGGATAACGTGAACAGCCAAAAGGCTCTTTCTTCAGTCTCCATCCAACCCTCACTACCAAATCCAACTAAACAAAGGAAAATGAAGGTTTTTTCCCATTTGCCTGTTTAATTTATTTACCCATTTGAGGAAAGGCAGAGCAGCTGACTAGTTCAGATCTTTACAGCTGCAATGAGGTTTTTAGGGAGCTTACTTGGGCTTTTAAAAGCCACTTCAAAGTTAGACACCTGGGCAATCATTCCTCTTGTGCCTCAAGCACAGGGAAGGAAGGAATCACAATCCAGCAACGCTGCACCCTGTTCTCAGCTCTTCCAAATCCCCAAATTCGCTCTCCACAAATCCTCTGTGGTCAGAGCAGGATCAGGAAGGCTCCCTGGAGTGAGTGTTGGGATTGCTGCTCTGACCTGACCGTAAACATGAGGGTGGATAACTGCAGGATCACAACCACAGCTCTGCTCCACTGTGGGCTGCGTCTGCTCGGGAGCCAAGGGGGAAGAGCATTTTGGTCCAGCCTTTACAATTCCATAGCTGATGGAATCATGTCTTACCTGGATAAGAGATCTGTCATATTCTCCTCATTCATCCCACCAAAAACTTTAAACTTCTTTAAATTGCAGACGTGTGTTTTCTCATATTTGCCAAATGTGATGCTCTGGACTATGGCAGGTCTTTCAAGTTTCAGAATCAAATACTGTGGAAGAGAGAACAGTGGATTTTAATATTAAAGCCAAAGCTGCAAAACACACTAAAGGAGAAGCATTACAGCCTCCAAAAATTCAGTTTACAAAGCTAAAAGAATGGAAGTGAAGATGAAACCTCCCCATTATTATATTTTCTCCTTTGTACTGGAATGAAGAAAAGGGTTTTTTTAAGAATATTCCTTTAAAAGCAGTTTATCCAGGAAGAAGATTCAGTTGAACTACCTATTCCTAGCAATTCTATTCAGGGCTTACATACATTCCTTTAAGTTGGACGCAAGACTTCCTGAAATCTGGCAAATAGGATCAAACTACGGGGAGTGAAGATTCAAACGCCCACCACAGCCTGAAACGAAACCTAAACTGAATACACAATTAGATAAATACAGTATGTTCCACATGCTAAGAGAACAGCAAATTACTTTTCCTCTCTGGGCTGACGCCGTTTAACCACTGAGCACAAAGTTTGGTGCGTGGAGAACACAGGAACCAACTGCTTATTAACCATCCCAAATAAAACTGAACCACTCAATGACAATAAAGGGTCTTTGCACAGAACATGATGAGAACGTGCTCACTTGTCAACATCTGCTGCCCTCTTACACTGCAGGGACACGTCAGGGTGTGAACAGTCAGGTGATTTATACTCAGGATCACCTGAGCCAGCTTTATACCAGCTTCACCAGCACTACTGGAGGAAAAGGGCTGTTCCCATGGAAAAGCAGGTGCAGGGAAGCACTTGCACCATTCACTGGGGACCACTGAGCACCTTCCCCACCAAACAGGTCTTGGGGGGAGTGTGGAGACATCCTGTTTTGCTGAACACGTGGAGTTTTATACCTGAAAACAACGTGTTTAATTCTTCTCCCCAGTTTCTCCAAACTAAACAGAGCACGCAGGGAACCGAGGCAAAGCGCAGAATCACAGTTACTCATCGTGCTGGATTTTGTTACAAAACCCTGTCATCAGGACTCCAGCACAGGCAGATCAGCACAGAGCTGTAGGACACCTCCCTCCACAGGCTCTGCTGGTGGCCCTGTCCCCCCAAGCAGCAGCACCGCCAAGCCAGACATGACACCTGATTTTCGGTCTTTCATGGACATCAAGCAGAGTATTTTGCACGCGTGTGGCTGCTTTCTATGTATCCTGAGTACAGACTGAGTAGTGTGTCCCTATCAAGTGCCACTGGCATCACTCTGCTCAGGATAAACAGCTCCATCAGTAGGAGAACCTTACCCTAGAAGTGTAACTCTCAGGAGAGAAGAAGAACAAAGTTGCCCATCCATTTAGTCTCAGTCTTTCTGTCTCAGCTCTACAGAGCTACTACTTCTTAATCTGTGAGCAGGACTGATGTCGTCCTGAGGAGCACCAGGATAAAGATGGGATGGATAAAGGTTCCCAATGGTTGGTTCCCACTACATTCACAAGCAGCTTAGATTGAAAGAAATACTTGTACATACAACAGTTGCAGATGATGTAGACTGGGTAGGTACCTAACAGAACAAGATTTACTGCCAAAGATATTTCCAGCAACTCAAATTTTTTCAGAGTGAAGAAAATAAACCAGTGTCAGCACTGCAAGGGTACAACAAGAAGAATGCTTTGGTGCATTTCCAGATTTTTTTTTTAATGAAAAATTCCTAGTTTTGTAAAGAACACCATCCACCTAAATATCAGAACCCATTGTTAGATTAACTAGCAGCAAACACACTTTTGTCTCAAAATACTCCCTAAACTTCAAAAAAAAACCCCAAAACTCGAAATTCTATACAGAAAACGGATTTTCTAAAGCAGAGGAGAGGAAAGGATGAGCAAAAGGACAGTCCTGTAATAAGTAAGGCAGTACTTGATACATGGCACAGCCCGCTGCCAAAATTCCCCATGCAGAACAGACAGTACACAACGTCTAAGAACTCCTCCCACACCATCATATCTTCCCTGCAGACTTCTCCCGAAGCTGGAAAAGCAAAGCCAGCACTACCAGCAATTGCAATTCTTAATCCTGCTGGAATCCCAAACCTAATGCCTGGGCCATGAACACATACTCTCTCAAGTACCACACAAGATTTGCAAAGCCTTGGCACAAAGGTCCTGCATTATTCAATTCTTAGCCTAAACTGTGGGAGTGAAAAGCAGGACTGCACTTAAACCCTTCGTGCCCCGAAGGGAGAAAGGGACAGCAATTACTCCACAGGGCCAGCAGTGATTTCTTAACCCTACAGATAGAAGGGAACTCTGCAGCCCTCCTTCCCGCTTCCACACATCCCACCACCTGCTGAGTCACACAGACCCCACAGAAAATAGAAGCACAAAAGCTAAACACAACCTTTTTGTGAATTTATCCCTTGACTGATATGGAAACTAAAGACAGGTTTGCTTTAAAACACACAAACTGAAAGACATTTAAACTGAAAGAAGGGAAATTTAGGTTAGTTAGTAAGAAGAAATTCTTCCCTGTGAGGGTGGGGAGGCCCTGGCACAGGTTGCCCAGAGAAGCTGTGGCTGCCCCATCCCTGAAAGTGTCCAAGGCCAGGTTGGACGGGACTTGGAGCAACATGGGATAGTGAAAGGTATCCCTGCCCATGGCAGGGGGTTGGAAGTGGATGATCCTTAACACCCCTTTCAACCCAAACCGTTCTATGATTCTATGATATATATAAAAATACAGACATAATGTACTTTTTGGGTTTCTAAACAAACACACACGCTGCTGCCACTCTGTGGGTACCAGCTACAAATCTCACTGATGTTGAAAAAACACTTCTGCCTCAAGAGCTGCAAACAGCTGGGCTGCATGGATATTTTTGGACTGCTACCAGGATTTTAGCTATGACAGACTATTCTCTACGGCTTTGAAAGAAGTGGCAAAACTGCCTGTAAGATCAAGTGATTTATTCAACGTGGAGAGAACAAGTTATGAGATTTCAGGCCAATACATACACCAAGATACTTGACACTTTTCCATCCTCTTGCAATAAGCAAGATCAGTACATTTAATGTCCACGTATTCGTGCAGTATTCCGAAAGTCCAAATAATACACTCAAGTGTTTGTCCATTAAAACAGGGCACAAGGACACTAAATGGCACAACTGAGCAAAAACCTCAGCCCAGGTTTAACTGTTTAAGCCTCGAATTACAACACTTGCTACAAAAAAAGATGCTACAAAACATCAGAAGAGTAAAACTTCTGGTTTATGACTCAACATATTTGCAAGTGAAGATGCACAAAGAGAAAAGTCACGGATAGCACGTCAGCACCCCAACAGCTCATTACACTGCACCCAAAAAAAAAAAAAGCAAATTCAGGCCTGTCACACTGGGAGCTGCAGCAAATTCCACACTCTTTTGAAGCTCTGGTCTGTGCTACCATTTGATGACAACCATATGAAAGCTCCTGCACCACACAACTGAGTGTAAATTTTATTAATGTACTTTACATTAATTCCTGGTACAATCTACACAGCAGGATGGAAATCAAGAGAGGAAAACTAGTCTTCCCAGATGCAGAACTGAAACCATTTGTGTCGATAACACCACTAAACTTTCTGCATATGCTCTTCCAGTGTCCAAAATTCACATCTCCACAACGCTGGAATGGGCTGCCCAGGGAGGTGGTGGAGTTACAATCCCTGGAATGGTTCAAGAAATGACTGGATGTGGCACTTAATGACATGGTCTGGTTGATGGGGTGGTGTCTGGTCAAAGCTTGGACCCTGTCTCAGAGGTCTTTTCCAACCTTACTGATTCTGTGATCAAGTACACTGAACCAGATTCCAAACAGTGCTGCACTGCACAAGCTGCCAGTGCAATTAGAGTCACACTGTAATTTATTAATTAAGCATTTTTTATTAGAGAGTAGTGAAACTTGTATTGCAGGTGAAAATAACCACCACAACATGAAATAACAGGGGCTGCCCTTGTCCATGACACAAACCTCCTGATTGCTTTTTCAATTAAGTCGGTGGCTAAATAAAAATCTCTCCTTTTGTTCTACACATTATTAATCAAGCCACTCGGGGGAATTAGATGCTGTTCTGTGTCAGACCATCACTGGAATTATCAGGATGAGCCTTTATGACAGAGCTGTGGTCTTCAGCATCACCAGCCTCATTGCTTCACACTTCCTATATAAGCTGAAAACTGGATTAAAAATAGACCCACCAGCCCTCTCCTGCTTGAATAGGTTACTACATAACATGTTTGTTATTAAATATATAATTTCTGGGTCATCTATTTCAAGATTCAAGAAAGATATGTAGCTTAATAAACAGAAAACCAGCTGTCAGATGTATTTCCTTTCACTGGCACTCATTCATAACCAACTGGTGGCTTTCAAGGCCATGAGAATTATTTAACTCTACCATACCCATACAGCCAGGAAAACCATTTACTAAATACAGTCACATGGCAGCATTTCAAGTGTCTACACTTCTACTTTCATTCTCTTTCCTTCCTCAGAAAGCTTTGATACAGACTCTGGCCCATTTACTGCATTTCCATGGAGCTACTGAGCACATTTTGATGTTCTCACCTAAGTTCTTCCAACTTGTGCTCATCCCAGCAAGAGGAGCATCATAAAAGAAAAGGTGCCAGGAGAAAAGGATCCCTTCACTCAAAAAGGGAAGGGAATAAATCAATGTTTAAGGAGTCACCTCTAGGGCAGCACAGCATCCTCACCCCGGCAGGGAATTGCTAAGCCCTGACGTTCAGGTGAGACACTGACGAGACAAATGCGAGCGACTGGCACTGCAGAGCTTATCAAAGTATCTGCCAGCACGTTTCCGTGAGCAGGACTGACATGAGCCCCTGTGCTGTGTCTTAGCCCTGCTTTCAGCCCATGAAATTTGGGAACAAGGAGAGCTTTATTTCCCCGAGTTTTCGTTCGCTTCCTGTCCGCACTATCGTGGCCACCCACGCACTCCAACAAGTGCGTCACCGCACAAGTGACCGGCCCTTAACTGAAGCGCTGCCAACACACCACCCAGAAAATGAAGCTTTGCAGCCTCGTTTTCCATAGGATATATGATGTTTATTCTGGGGATTAAAAGCTATGTGTATATATCAACATTTCTTGGAATATGAACTACTCAGCTTCTAACAAGGGAACTGATTTTGCCCCAACTTCTCTCCTCACCACACTCATAACTTGGTCACCCACTGTCTCAACTGAAGTTTTCCAAGCTGAGAATCTGCCTTAAGGACTTCAGCCACCTGGAAAAACAAGGAAGCAGAATACTTATATGTAAGTTTTACCTGCATTTAAATGTGGTAGTCTTTCAATGAGCAAGGTGCAAGAATTACTCTGAGCAAAATGCAACGAAATCCGAAGTTCTTTTGTCAAGTATGAGACAATGCAAAGGGGAGTTGTTTCTACATACACAGAAATAATAAAAACTGCATTCTTTGCACACAGGTCTCTTCCACAAATTTTAATTCGCCATCCCCTCTTTCCAGTTAATTTTTCAGAGAAATTAAACTGTCAAAAAATGCTTTACATGGATAAGCTCAGAGAATTAGCTAAACTATATATGTAAGTATAAATATACAAAATATTATAATATATTCACTATAAAGTATATATAAAAAGTACTTTACACAGTATAAGGGCACTGCAAATACTTCATCTCTCTCAGCACTCAGGATTGGGCTTGCTGAATCCAACTACACAGCATTTTACATTCTGACTATTGGATACAGAGATTCAGTAAGAGGAATTGAGCAGGATGATCTTTTCCAGTCAGGCAGCCAGGTTTTCCGTTGGTTTTGTCTTCAAATAACAGAATAAAACTCAAATACTGTCTTGCCAATGTCAGTTGTAACTACTAAGATCAATTTTTTGCAAGTCAAACCTTAATTCTGGATCCCTAATACATGTCTAGATATGTGACACACAGGTAGATAAATGACAGTGTTAATTCATCTCTCTCCTACCAAAAAGGCAGGTTTAAATGCCTTGCTTAGCATTCAGAGCAGTGCCCAGTTCTCCAGGGCTGGATTCAGTCGTTCTGCAGCAGCATCTCCATTCAGGTCACGGCCAATCCACATAAAATTTTTGGAAGACATCTCTTTAACAAGCTCGTGTGGTTTGTACAGAAGTCTGCCACTCTAATTATTCCCTGCCTAATCTACATGTCTGAATACAACCCCCATCACTGCTTGGCAGCTTCGAGCACAGGTTGGGAATATTCTAAAGCACCCAGTTACAAGAGGTTCCTTCCCCATTCCACGATCAGATTTTTAAAAGCACTGAATATTCAGGATGGCTCAGAAAATGAAAGAGCAAATTTGAGCAGCAACTAAAAGCACACCTCAGATGAAAAACCCAGTCCAAAACCACACCACAAAAACCAACCCTGCCTTTGGAACAAGAGCACCCTAAGAACACCATGTGCTTCCTGCAGTAGAGGAAGGATGGTACAGACTGGAATAGAACCCAAGTTCAATATCCATTACCCTGCAATCCATAGTTCCTAGATAGACTAAAACTGCTTCAGGCTATGGATTAAACTCCTATGCTGTTCATCAAAATAATTATATATTAAAAAAAATCAAATTAAAAGTGCAGTAGATGTGCAGAGGCATCAAGAGAATAAAAATTATTAGTCTTCACAAGCAGCTTTATGTTAATGGAATAAAGAGGACAGTTTTCCATCTCCTCTAAAAAACCTCCCACTTCTACAGACAGAACAACAGAGAAGGATCGATCAGAAAATCCAGATGAAAGCTCTTCAGCTGGACAGGATGACCTGCCGCTCTAAGGAGCCACCACTGCAGACTATCGATTTTTAACACACCTCCAAGGCAAAGCAGCAAGATTTACCTGCAGAAAAATCCTGTGAGATTTCACTCATGAGGAATCCTTGGATTAAATAAGCAGATAAGCAGAACTCTGCACGAGAGAAACACTGCACAAGACACTCTGCTCAGTGCTTTAAACAGAAGAATTTAAACAATTTAAAACAATAAGCAACATAAGAGACACAGAAGCCGATCAAACAGTATCAGAGTAATAAAGTATGGTTCTAACACATACACACACACAAAAAAAGGATAACACAATTACTGGAGGAAAAAAAATAAGTGGAAAAGCATCTTCTGGATAACCTACAACCTACTTTATAGTGAGAAAGCAAATTAGATGCTAAAATCAATAGAAATTTAATTTTAATAATGTGCTTAACCAGCAGAAGAGGTGACACTCAGTCCCTTTAACCAGAGGCTACATTTCTAAACGTGCCGTTAAGGAGAAACAAACACAGGCTCCTTAGATCTGGGATTCAAGGCCAAGAACCTACAACAGCCTCCAGTAGTGCTGACAAAGGGGGACCTCACGCCTCATTAGCAGCTTAATCTCACCAGAAGGCTCCATTATTTCCAGCGCGACCAGGACTGCCAAGGATGAAACCTGAAACTTTCCCCCCCGGAATGAAGCATTCCTTGAAACATCCCAAATTGCTAGAAATGTAAATACCTGATGTACCAACAACCTGCATTTTACTCAGAGAAGGAAGCTTATAAAGGCTGTCGACAGAAGCAGAGTGCATTCAAGATAAAAATTCCAGGACATATCAAGTTCGAGAACACGGCTTACCTGGGGGGGATAATTGCTCTCTGAAGACCACCTTGAGGACTGATCATTGGGCTTATCCACCAAGATATTCCTAAAAAAGAAAAAAAAAAAGAGAGACCAGAATTAATTTAAACAACAGCCACCTATTTTACTTCTCCAATAAATCCATTAACATGCAGAGCAGTAACATTCTCATGCAGCCACCTAAATCACCAGGTAGAGACTCAGGTTCTCCCCCTCGTTGTTAAAAATTCTGTACATCACTGTTTTACAGGACCCATCAAAATACGCCCCCGAGCCTCGCGGTTGTGAAACGGAGCGCCAAGTTGCGAAAGAAAAAAAAAAATCCAAATTGTGAAACAAATGTAAAACAGATGAATTTACGCAGGCCCAAGTCTGTAATGAAGTGGAAAAAACAGGCTCATTCACCCCAACGGGGTAAGAACTTCACAATAAGGTTAAAGTCATGAGCAGTGAGAGGGTTACTAAGCCAAAAACTGCCCTTTACTAGACAGGCAATATTGGAAGCGAGAGAGAGAGAGATCTGTTAACCTACTTAAGCTTTCCTGGAGGGTGGAAGATGACCACCTAACTCATGCCAAATTTTAGCAAGTATTTCTCATGAGCTAGGAGCCTAGAACAACAAACGAGAAAGCAGAAGTTCAACTCTTCAACCAGCAAACTTGAGCTGCTTTCTTACAGTTCGGAGTAGCACAGTATTGAAGGGATTAGCAAATTCAGAATAGATTTTTTTTGGCTAAAATTAAACAGATTCATCATGACAGTCATATGAGAGGTCTGCCTTCTCTCTTATAACAATGCAGTAAAGA